>CADEHL010000642.1:0-5000 GCA_902827135.1 Harpagifer antarcticus | reverse complement strand
ACACAGTCAGCCTGAACCCCACACACACAGTCAGCCTGAACCCCACACACAGTCAGTCTGAACCCCACACACAGTCAGTCTGAACCCCACACACAGTCAGTCTGAACCCCACACACAGTCTGAACCCCACACACAGTCAGTCTGAACCCCACACACAGTCAGTCTGAACCCCACACACAGTCAGCCTGAACCCCACACACACTCAGCCTGAACCCCACACACACACTCAGCCTGAACCCCACACACACAGTCAGTCTGAACCCCACACACACAGTCAGTCTGAACCCCACACACACAGTCAGTCTGAACCCCACACACACAGTCCGCCTGAACCCCACACACACAGTCAGTCTGAACCCCACACACACACACTCAGCCTGAACCCCACACACACAGTCAGTCTGAACCCACACACACAGTCAGCCTGAACCCCACACACACAGTCAGCCTGAACCCCACACACACAGTCAGCCTGAACCCCACACACACAGTCAGTCTGAACCCCACAGTCAGCCTGAACCCCACACACAGTCAGTCTGAACCCCACAGTCAGCCTGAACCCCACACACACACACACTCAGCCTGAACCCCACACACAGTCAGTCTGAACCCCACACACACAGTCTGCCTGAACCCCACACACAGTCAGTCTGAACCCCACACACACAGTCAGTCTGAACCCCACACACACAGTCAGTCTGAACCCCACAGTCAGCCTGAACCCCACACACACAGTCCGCCTGAACCCCACACACACAGTCTGCCTGAACCCCACACACACAGTCAGTCTGAACCCCACACACACACAGTCAGCCTGAACCCCACAGTCAGTCTGAACGTGCACTTTTGTTATAAAAGACACACACACACTCAGGTTTACTCTGCACTGCTTTAATGTACTGCAATTAAATGTGCACATCTTTTCTGAAGCATGTTATATCATTAATTGTTTTTTTCACATTATTTGTGTTTGAGTTTTTTCTAGTAATCTATAATTAAATCTCAGAGAAAATATGATATTTCTCTTAAATTTGTGATTTATTTACAATAAATTGACGTTAATCTCAATGAGTACGAACATTTTCTTCAAAGAACCACTTTCATCTCGGAGAACACAGTTTGTCCATATTATGATATTTGTTCTCATTTAAATGTTAGATATTCTTTGAGCTTTTCTTTCCGTAAACGAACTGCAATGAACCGTGTTTAAAATATGTAGGTACGGATTGCTTTACATCTACTGAAGCGTGCATCTACTCAGTAAAAGTGCTCACGACACGGTCTGTGCACGACCTTAAGAAAGTGGCTCTGTGGAGGTTCTTCAAAGAGCCATGTAGTTCCTTTACGTTGCAGAGAAGGAAGACGTTTCTGTGAGCAAACCCCATCTAAACAATCTGAAGCTGCACTACAGGGTGAACTGTGCCTTTAAGAGCTCAACGTAACTAGATGGCATGACATAAAGCACCACACTGTCTCTTCAACATCAACTCAGTTTCAAATGGCATTTTCTGGGGATTCTTAAAAAGGAAGTTCTTGATTATCTCGGAGCATGGCAGTTTTTAGGAGACGTGGCTCCCGTTTAGAAAAAGGCTGGATAACGTTTGGAGCGCTGAGTCGTTGACCTTACCATTTCCTCCAGGGGGGGGCGGGGGGGGGGGGGGGGGGCAGCAGTGTGTAGCAGAAAGTGTGTAGCAGAGCCTCACACTGGGTCTTCTTCATAGCGACACATCAGGACCAGCCTCCCCCTCTTTTTCCTGCTAGCCAGGTAACAAAAGGAAGCAATTAGAGAATGGAAAACAGGATCATATCACATGTCACACTACAGAGGGTGAATCTGCACACATTGAAAGGGTTAACAACATGCAGAGAATGCCTGGAGAAGACGGATTGAATTAACTCGGAGGGGCAGCAGGTGAAAAGGCGCTGAGACAGGCAGAGGAAGGGTTAGGAGGAGAGGGGGTTCAGAAGCACAAAGCATGCAGGGCAACATCAACCCTCCGCATGCAGATTAGTCTCCTTCAGCGAGGTCGATCCTTCTGGGAAAAGCTTCGGACTAAATCAAATTGTGCTTTTTCTATTTATTCCCCTCCACTGGAAAGAGTACCCTCATAGGGGCTCACTATCAACGCTGCACTGGACACCAGATTGTGATGTGTTGAGGAAGTCATAAGGATGGAGTATGTCACCACACATACCGTGGCCGTTTCTCAATGTCGAGTGAAGCTGCCCCAGAGCCACTATTTCAAGCACACTAGGTCACCGAGTGGCGCCGACTGTCTGAACGCCCAGCATACATGTGCTACCGAGCAAGCCTCCTCGACATTGAGAACCGGCCTATCCGAGGAAGTGCTTTTGAATTTGAAGGCATGCGAGGTGACTCTGTAGCACGGAGCCAGCGTTGGCAAACCTTTAGTCCATTTTCCTAAAAATTTGAAGGCAATTTGAAAAGAGAATTTGCCGAAACATGAATTTGCAACACAATTTGAAGTTTTTGTGTATGTTTATTAAAGCAGACAAACAGCAAAGAATACAAGCCAAAATGTAAAAGCCAAAAAATGGGACTGCGAGAGCCCCTTTTTTTTTTTGTGTTCTTCTTTCAATAACAAGACATTACTTTGTGACAATACAAATTGTATTTTCATTTGTTTTAAATACATGTTTAGGAGACATATGCTTTGTTGCCGTTAGCTATTTAACATTGAAACCAGAATCTCTAAAAACATACATAAAGCTAGAAGCAGCTCGAGCACATATCCGCATCTAAAAGGTTTCAAACGTTGTTTTACGAGAAATCTTGTTTTTAAAACGATGAAATAAAATAAGAATGGAAAAAACCAGTTCGCCAGAAACCAGTTGGAGTGAGACGACGGGTCGAGTCCAAGCGGGTTATTCGATATGTACAAAAAGATCATAAAATCACCAATTTATTTTGGAGGGAAAACAAAAAGGCAGGAAGTGAGTGAGGGCCAATCAGATCACGTCTCTAAATAAAGACAGAAACACGGACTTCAAAGCCCGGGGCGAAACATTAGCGGGTCTTCAAGGTGTGTTTTTGTTTTTGCAGGGATTGTAATAATAAATGTTCCTTAATATCTGTCCTTTGTTTGAGATGTTGCTGCAAGGAAACAAATATCAGACTTGATCCGACAGTAACGTAATAAATCGTAGCCCTACTTATTTACTTTTACTTTTACTTCCACTGCTGCCCGAAGGAATCCTGATAAAATTCCTGGTTGTCGGATTTGTAACCGGAATAGTTACCAGAATGATCTCCGCCTTGGAGCGGTTGCTGAGCAATGGGTTGAGAGCCCCAGTTCTGATTATTGGTTTGGCGCCGCTTGGAATCGGGCTGGTTGTACCCATCAGCTTTACGTTTTCCTCCTACATTTCCACCGCGGCCACCCCGAGCACCACGTACCCCTCCTCGCCCTCTCGGCTGCAGACCTCCTCCTCCTCGTGTTCCTCGTCCTCCGCGTCCCATTCCTCTCGGGGAGAATCCTCCTCCTCCTCCTCCTCCACCTCCTCCTCCTCCCCCTCGTCCTCTAGGGGGCCCGACGCCTCTTCCTCTGCCCGGAGAAGAGCCTCCTCCTCTGGGGCCCCTGCTGCCGCCGCCCCCTCGTCCGCGATTGGGCGCCTGGAAGTCCTCGTAGCCGCCGCCACCGCCGTAGTACGGGTCCTCGTAGCCGCCGCGGTAGTTGTGGTAGTCGTAGCCGTAGTAGTCGTAGTAGTCATCATAGCCGCCGTAGTAGTCGGGCGGGTAGTTAGAATAGCCACCGCCGCCACGGTTCCCTCCTCGACCACGACCTCGGCCCGGGGGAGGCATGTGGGACGGGGGAGGGTAGTAGTAATAATCGTCGTACCTGGAGAGACACAGAGAACATTGTTTAAATTAGGGGTATTCCAAGAATCAATTCCCATTTTTCAAACACATTTTTCAGTCTTGCCGCAACGCGTGAGCGCCGCAATGTCCCGCTATCACGGCACTAGGGCTGCACGGTATATGGTGTCGCGACGTTAATTGCGATATGCGCGATATTCACATCGCAGGAAGTGTGATTTAAAAAAAAATAATAATAATTAGGACGTACGACATTAAAGGTGGGGTAAGTTTGAGAAACCGGCTCGAGAAACACTTGTTGTTATATTCCATGGAATGCTCTGAACATCCCGATAGCATCTGTTGAAGCCGTGGCGCTGTAGAAAGCATGACCAATCATCTGAGCCGGCTAAACACCAGTTCGGCGCTGCTAACCGAGCTCGCTCAGCCCGTTGCTCTGATAACTTAAGATCCAGAAGTCCGTGACTAAAATCCTTCATCCGGTTAAATATCGTAAAAAAAACAAAACAATTGTAGCATTAAAGTTAAAGAAAGGAAGGTTTGAGGACTGCCTTTTCTTCAACTCCTGTATTTTTTCATATCGCAGGAGAAGAAAATATCACAATGTCAGTTTTTTCCAATATCGTGCAGCCCTAATGGCGCATTTCCACTGCAGCGGGTAGCCCCATTTAAGCGTCCTTAATCGTCCTCAAGCGGCCGGTTTTTGGTGGCCTTTCCATATAGCGTAGCCCCGGCTAGCGGGTACTTTTCCCCTCTTTTTCCCGCCCCATAAAATCGTGGTTCTATCAGGCCAGGGCTGAACTAGTGACGTCAACACTCTCGACTGCTGATAGGTCAGAGAGAATCGGCACAAGATCGCGCGCGAGATCATCCCTAGCGTCGCATATATATCTAGAAGCAAGCTTGCAGCATTTTTGTAAACGGAGGAGCTACAAAAATGGCAACGTCAAAGAGAAGCACACCGTGGTCGACCGAGGAGGTGACGACGTTCCTACATCTCACTGGGGACGATAACATCCAGCGGGAGCTCGACGGGAGCCCCGCCTACACTGCGTTGCTACCCCAGGTCCTCAACTGTAATGGGAATGCGCCACGGCCTCGGACGGCCAGCGAGGCAGCCCGAGGCCTGAGCGAGGACGCTTAAACGGGGCGACCCCGCTGC
>CADEHL010000641.1:0-27398 GCA_902827135.1 Harpagifer antarcticus | reverse complement strand
CTTTACCGAGTGTCCAAAACATACGGCCTCAGGTCCGATGATACGATAACAAAATCGATCATGAACCTTCTGCCTAGGGTGCTCTGGTATCATGTACACTTATGAGCATCCTTATGTTTGAACATGGTGTTTGTTATGGCCAATCCATGACTAGCACAGAAGTCCAGTAACAAACCACCACTCCGGTTCAGATCAGGGGGGCCCGTTCCTCCCAATCACGCCCCTCCAAGGGTCTCCATCATTGCCCACATGTGCGTTGAAGTCTCAAAGCAAGACTACGGAGTCCCCTTCAGGAGCCCCTCAGGACTCTTTCCAGGGTTCAAGTCTGAATACTCTGAACTGCTGTTTGGTGCATAAACACAAACAAAGCGGCACCCAACCGGGGGCTTGTGAGTCTGCCCACACCCGCCCGGCGCCGCAGAAGAATAGAGTCCAACCCCTATCCAAAAGTAAGGTTCCAGAGCCTCTGTGCGTAGAGGTCAGCCCCAACAGATCCAACTGGTAACGCCACACCAGATCCAACTGGTAACGCCACACCAGATCCAACTGGTAACGCTCCACCTCCCCACCAGATCCAACTGGTAACACTCCACCTCCCCACCAGATCCAACTGGTAACGCTCCACCAGATCCAACTGGTAACGCTCCACCAGATCCAACTGGTAACGCCACACCAGATCCAACTGGTAACGCTCCACCTCCCCACCAGATCCAACTGGTAACACTCCACCTCCCCACCAGATCCAACTGGTAACGCTCCACCAGATCCAACTGGTAACGCCTCACCAGATTCAACTGGTAACGCCCCACCAGATTCAACTAGTAACGCTCCACCAGATTCAACTGGTAACGCCTCACCAAATCCAACTGGTAACGCCTCACCAGATCCAACTGGTAACGCCCCACCAGATCCAACTGGTCACCAGATCCAACTGGTAACGCCCCACCAGATTCAACTGGTAACGCCCCACCAGATTCAACTGGTAACGCCTCACCAGATCCAACTGGTAACGCCCCACCAGATCCAACTGGTAACGCCCCACCAGATCCAACTGGTAACGCCCCACCAGATCCAACTGGTAACGCCCCACCAGATCCAACTGGTAACGCCTCACCAGATCCAACTGGTAACGCCCCACCAGATTCAACTGGTAACGCCACACCAGATCCAACTGGTAACGCCACACCAGATCCAACTGGTAACGCCTCACCAGATCCAACTGGTAACGCCTCACCAGATCCAACTGGTAACGCCACACCAGATCCAACTGGTAAAGCTCCACCAGATCCAACTGGTAACGCTCCACCAGATTCAACTGGTAACGCCCCACCAGATTCAACTAGTAACGCTCCACCAGATTCAACTGGTAACGCTCCACCTCCCACACAAGCTCCGGCTCCTTCCCCCTCAGAGAGGTGACATTCCACTGTGTCTGGTCCGTCGAGACCCTCTGCTTTCACTGCCTCCCTTTTGGCACCCAATCCCAAGCGTGTTGCCCACGTTGCCTTTTCGGGCTCACCGATAAAATACTGAATTAAATGAAATCAATAAATGAATGAAAACACCGGGTTTTTTAGGTACTATTTTCAAATTATTATTTTTTCATATTTCTGAGATTAAAGTCAGAATTCTGAGATTATTTTAAAAATTATTCCTAGATTAAAATCATGTTTTAAAAAAGATAACCGATGACAGAATCCCAGCCCTCAGTGTATTTTTATGGAGGATCATATTATGAAGTCTTTGCTGACCCCCCCTGTGTTCCCCCTCAGATGAACAGTGACTCCGCTACAGACGACACGGCCTCCACCCATGTGGACTCCATGCATCAGGACTCCATGCATCATCAGGACTCCCTTCATCAAGACTCCATGCATCGGGACTCCATGCATCAAGACTCCATGCAGCGGGACTCCATGCATCAAGACTCCATGCAGCGGGAATCCATGCATCAAGACTCCATGCAGCGGGAATCCATGCATCAAGACTCCATGCAGCGGGACTCCATGCAGCGGGACTCCATGTTGGAGCGGATGCATTCAGACTCCAGCAGCCAGCTGCCTGAGGTGCGACCGCTGGGGTGCAAAAATGAGCTCTGGTGCTCGGGTGCTTTCTAGCTCTGTCTCTTCCTGTTTCTCTGCTTTGTGTTTACCTTCTAACGTCTGTCAGAGGCAGATGGTCCGGTGTGTGTGTTTGTGTGTGTGTGGGGGGGTTCTGTAGTCCTGGTTCTGTAGTGCTGGGTCTATAGTCCTGGTTCTGTGCGCTGCTTTAGTTCTTCCTCCTGTCGTAGCTTCGCTCTGCAGGCTCTTGCTTCTAATTAATGTGGTTACTGTGGTGGGGCTCGCTTGCTTGTGATTTGTGGAGATTAAATCAGAGCTCACCTCAGGCCAGCTGTCACTGCTCAATAACACCTGACTCAACCTCAAAATACACACCTGGACGACCCAGTTACACCGGACGACTAAACCTCCTGTTACACCTGACGACTAAACCTCCTGTTACACCTGACGACTAAACCTCCTTTTACACCTGACGACTAAACCTCCGGTAACACCTGACGACTAAACCTCCGGTAACACCTGACGACTAAACCTCCGGTAACACCTGACGACTCCACGACTAAACCTCCAGTAACACCTGACGACTAAACCTCCAGTAACACCTGACGACTAAACCTCCTGTTACACCTGACGACTAAACCTCCGGTAACACCTGACGACTAAACCTCCAGTAACACCTGACGACTAAACCTCCGGTAACACCTGACGACTCCACGACTAAACCTCCGGTAACACCTGACGACTAAACCTCTGGTAACACCTGACGACTAAACCTCTGGTAACACCTGACGACTAAACCTCTGGTAACACCTGACGACTAAACCTCCGGTAACACCTGACGACTAAACCTCCAGTAACACCTAACGACTAAACCTCCGGTAACGCCTGACGACTAAACCTCCGGTAACACCTGACGACTAAACCTCCAGTAACACCTAACGACTAAACCTCTGGTAACACCTGACGACTAAACCTCCGGTAACACCTGATGACTAAACCTCCAGTAACACCTGAACCTCCATCTAACTTTTAATGGACTCCAGCTGCTAACCTCCATCAGAAGCATGTGTGAGTATATGTCTGTTACACGTGGTGTGGTCACTTTAAAACCTTCTTATTAACAAGCTTCAATATTAACATCCTGTATGGAGGACAAAAGCTGCCAATATGATTAAAAAAAAAAGACTCAATCAATGATTTATATAGAAATAAATGTGCATGATCATTTTAAACTAAATAAATATGAATAGAAATAATTACTTACCACATTTATTTGACAATAGAAACTTTTAGTTATTCCTTTTTTATTGCATTTATTCATTTAATAAGTCATGTTTCTACTCCTGTTTTTACTTTAATGGCAGCTTTAGTCCTCCGCAGTGACACAGCTTTGCCATCCTCTGACGTGTATCGCTTGTACTAACAACAGTGAGTCGACTGCAGGATTTTAAAGGAAATGACCCAATCTTTTGTCTTTAATTTAATCTTACCTCATACATATTTATAGAGAGAGTGGATGCTTTATTACTCGGCACTGTGTGTGACTGTGTGTCCTCTGAAGGACATCTCCCCCATCACTGCGGCTCTTAGTGTAATGAGCCCCAGATAAAACCATCAATACTGAGGGCGAGCTCTTCTAAAAGCTTTCTGTAATATCGCCCCATCATCCTGCTGGCCGTCTGCCATACCCCCCCCCTCCTAATGCACGACACTTTATATAAAAACAACAATAGCTCTTAATTAGGGACCCTCTCTGGGTAAATGACTTATGTAAACGGACCGTGTTTAGCACAGTCAGAAAACTCTTTAACTGGCTTCAGGAATCCAGAAAATAAGGCTATCATTTGTAAAATAAGTTCAAAAAGAAAGTCAATTTAAAGGAGAACTATGATGCAAAATGCACTGTTGTACGTCTTGTATGAACATGTGTCCCCGGTGCGTCAGGGAACCCACCAAGTGTCAGAAAACACAACCCTCTCTCTTTTCCTCCGTACCCACATCTCTAAAAACGGGGCTGCAACGGAGCTGATACAGACTGATGCAGATTTGAATTATTATCTACGTCACAGCAGGGGTGCTCCGCTTAGTGGCCAACTCTCCACCTATCAGGGGAATGAGAGGTTGGGCCACCGCCGGCCATTGCCGCTCCAAAGCGCTGGAGACGCTGTAGTACATATGCCAGGCCTGTAGGTGGCACTGCAGTCTGCCACAAAAGCAGCGAAGAAGACTTCCCGTGCATGGTTGCCATGGTTGCCCTTCTGTTTATTCTCCGCTGTGGCTCTTTCTCTCCGTCCCCGAGGCGAGCGTTTGCTCCCTCGCTGTAATTCAATGCGATCCCTCCCCCATGAGGCCAGCACTGTATTTCTCTCCGGTAGTCCACCAGCAGACAAACACCCAGCTCTCCGCCTCTTCCAAGGAACGAGGGGGCCGTGCGGCAGAGTTTCGCCGGTCAAGATGTCCGTTAAAGTTTAAATCTTCCGAACAAAATTAGAAAAGTGCCGGTCAAAGGTCTTCTTTGTTATTTATTGAGCTTTAAAGCAAATGAATAACGACTCTATAATCATATAAGAATAAAACACGGAGGACGGAGATCTCTTTTTCTCCCCCTCCTCTTCCCGCTGCAGCCCAGCAGCTGATCCTCTCCTGCAGGGGGCGTGGTCAGCTGCAGGGGGGGCGTGGTCAGCTGCAACTCACAGAATCAGCTCCCTGCAAAAACAGGGCTGGAAAGAGCAAATAGAGCGAAATGAGGCGTGGCTAAAACGCGGGATCTGTTCGGTGTTTTGAAAAAAAACTATATTTATATACTTTATATAGATACGGCCCTACAATATATTGTTCAAATATTACATGATAGGTGACCTTTTTAAATAATGAAAAAGTGAAAAAATAGCAAACAATTAATATAAATGTTTTTATAAAGTATTAATAAATATTGCAGAAGCAGTATTGGAAGAAAACATACAATAGTTTTGATAGTTTTTTATTATTTAAAAACTCTTTCTGTGCTTCTTTTAAAGTCTTTAAAAAATGTAGGATTTTGATTTAAATAGTTTTTTATAATGATTTAAAAATAAAATTAGCCAAAAATAATTAAAAGTTTGCAAAAGTGTAAAATCTCTTATTAAATAGTCAGATCATTTTTAATTTATTATATTGTTTAATGACTCAAAGAAAGACACTGCACTGGTTGCACAATGTGAACACATGAGTTAGCTTTCCTAAAAGGCTCAAATATAAGTTTTGAGTTTTGTTTGAAGGACTTCCTCGAGCCGGCTAACCTGAATGTCTGCAGGCATTTTGTTCCATATCTTTGGGGTGTAATTAATGACCAATTTCTTTTTGCTGCTGTGTCTGGGAACCTCAAACCAGCAGCAGAGGGTCGCAGTGTTGTTGACGGCTGAGTTAGCAATGTAGCTTAGTCCTTGCCCATCAACGGTCTTACATGTCAGGAGGAGGACCTTAAAATCTGTCGTAAGGTAAACAGTAATCTTTAATCTCAGAACAAACACGTGGCCCTTATCGTCTTCCTCCCGGATTATTATTGCTGTTCGCTGCCTTTATTATTAGTGACGTCACTAACACTGTATTAAGTTATAAATCCTCAGATAGCGGTCCGTCACTGATGTGATTTGTCTGCTGACGTTTCCCCGTCCCGCTGATGATTCACAGCCACTGAGGTCCGGTTTTAACGGCACTTCAGTGATACACTCGGAGATATCGGCCTCTGCTTATTGATCCCTTTCCTTTCCTGTGACCTCTCGAGGCGTTAGCGAGCGCAGGGACGAGACATGTCAGAGGCAATGCAGCTCGTAAAAAATGCCGACTTCAAATCCCTCTCGGATCATTTAAACTCACGTGAGATCTTAAGTAAAGTCTTAGTTCAGCCGATAACAGAGGCTCAGCAGTGAAGCTGGGATATTAAGAGCTAACCGAGCCATGTCAGAGAAAATATCATTTCAATGTACAATCATCCCCCATACTGATTAATAACCCGTCACTACTGTGTTGAAGAGAACCAATCAGCATCAGGCTGCATCTACGCCAGAAATAAGGGCTGTGCTTAAAACAAGCTGAAGAGATCTTGACGCTTTGTTTTACCACATAAAATACATCAGTAAATACCCCACTGGTGAATTCAAGTGTCTATAAGAGACGACTAATGTTGGGCGTGATAACGTTTAGCCTCCTTTAGCTTAGCGGTGGTGACGTGAAGTCATGTGACCGTGCTGTAGTTCCTTTATAGCCCAACATTAGCCTCCTTTAGCTTAGCGGTGGTGACGTGAAGTCATGTGACCGTGCTGTAGTTCCTTTATAGCCCAACATTAGCCACCTTTAGCTTAGCGGTGGTGACGTGAAGTCATGTGACCGTGCTGTAGTTCCTTTATAGCCCAACATTAGCCTCCTTTAGCTTAGCGGTGGTGACGTGAAGTCATGTGACCGTGCTGTAGTTCCTTTATAGCCCAACATTAGCCTCCTTTAGCTTAGCGGTGGAGACGTGAAGTCATGTGACCGTGCTGTAGTTCCTTTATAGCCCAACATTAGCCTCCTTTAGCTTAGCGGTGTTGACGTGAAGTCATGTGACCGTGCTGTAGTTCCTTGATAGCCCAACATTAGCCACCTTTAGCTTAGCGGTGGTGACGTGAAGTCATGTGACCGTGCTGTAGTTCCTTTATAGCCCAACACTTTACTTCAAATATCCTAAAGTGTTGTTAATATGTGGAAATTCTCCGTCTGAACTAAAGGTCATGTCTCGCTCTCTGGTTGCAGGATGGAGTCAGCATGACGTTAGGAGAGGATCTCAGCAGCAGTGTGAGCACAGACACGGGGTTCTGCTCCGTCCCCCCACTGCCCTCTGACGCCTCTGAGCTGTGTGACCTCCAGGACCCTCAAGAGGACCCTAACCCTGACCCCCCTCCCCCGCCGGCCATAGACACCCCCCCAGGGTCGCTGTATGAGGAGGACCCCCCCATAGTGCTGCAGATCCCCCCAGAGACTCAGCCAGACCCAGATCCTGATCCAGACCCGGACCCCGACAGCACCTTTGGGTGGGAGGAGGACGTGACGCTGGCTCTGAAGGAGCTGGACGATCGCTGTGAGGAGGAGGGGGGCGACCTCTCAGACATGTCCAGGTATGAACAGCACTTTAAAGAGTCCTCTCCTGCTGATGTTCAGGTGTATATCAGTATGTAGTGTCTCTACTTTAAAGAGTCCTCTCCTGCTGATGTTCAGGTGTATATCAGTATGTAGTGTCTCTACTTTAAAGAGTCCTCTCCTGCTGATGTTCAGGTGTATATCAGTATGTAGTGTCTCTACTTTAAAGAGTCCTCTCCTGCTGATGTTCAGGTGTATATCAGTATGTAGTGTCTCTACTTTAAAGAGTCCTCTCCTGCTGATGTTCAGATGTATATCAGTATGTAGTGTCTCTACTTTAAAGAGTCCTCTCCTGCTGATGTTCAGGTGTATATCAGTATGTAGTGTCTCTACTTTAAAGAGTCCTCTCCTGCTGATGTTCAGATGTATATCAGTATGTAGTGTCTCTACTTTAAAGAGTCCTCTCCTGCTGATGTTCAGTGTATATCAGTATGTAGTGTCTCTACTTTAAAGAGTCCTCTCCTGCTGATGTTCAGGTGTATATCAGTATGTAGTGTCTCTACTTTAAAGAGTCCTCTCCTGCTTATGTTCAGGTGTATATCAGTATGTAGTGTCTCTACTTTAAAGAGTCCTCTCCTGCTGATGTTCAGGTGTATATCAGTATGTAGTGTCTCTACTTTAAAGAGTCCTCTCCTGCTGATGTTCAAGTGTATATCAGTATGTAGTGTCTCTACTTTAAAGAGTCCTCTCCTGCTTATGTTCAGGTGTATATCAGTATGTAGAGTCTCTACTTTAAAGAGTCCTCTCCTGCTGATGTTCAGGTGTATATCAGTATGTAGTGTCTCTACTTTAAAGAGTCCTCTCCTGCTGATGTTCAGGTGTATATCAGTATGTAGTGTCTCTACTTTAAAGAGTCCTCTCCTGCTGATGTTCAGGTGTATATCAGTATGTAGTGTCTCTACTTTAAAGAGTCCTCTCCTGCTGATGTTCAGGTGTATATCAGTATGTAGTGTCTCTACTTTAAAGAGTCCTCTCCTGCTGATGTTCAGGTGTATATCAGTATGTAGTGTCTCTACTTTAAAGAGTCCTCTCCTGCTGATGTTCAGGTGTATATCAGTATGTAGTGTCTCTACTTTAAAGAGTCCTCTCCTGCTGATGTTCAGGTGTATATCAGTATGTAGTGTCTCTACTTTAAAGAGTCCTCTCCTGCTGATGTTCAGATGTATATCAGTATGTAGTGTCTCTACTTTAAAGAGTCCTCTCCTGCTGATTTTCAGGTATATATCAGTATGTAGTGTCTCTACTTTAAAGAGTCCTCTCCTGCTGATGTTCAGATGTATATCAGTATGTAGTGTCTCTACTTTAAAGAGTCCTCTCCTGCTGATGTTCAGATGTATATCAGTATGTAGTGTCTCTACTTTAAAGAGTCCTCTCCTGCTGATGTTCAGATGTATATCAGTATGTAGGGTCTCTACTTTAAAGAGTCCTCTCCTGCTGATGTTCAGGTGTATATCAGTATGTAGTGTCTCTACTTTAAAGAGTCCTCTCCTGCTGATGTTCAGGTGTATATCAGTATGTAGTGTCTCTACTTTAAAGAGTCCTCTCCTGCTGATGTTCAGATGTATATCAGTATGTAGTGTCTCTACTTTAAAGAGTCCTCTCCTGCTGATGTTCAGGTGTATATCAGTATGTAGTGTCTCTACTTTAAAGAGTCCTCTCCTGCTGATGTTCAGGTGTATATCAGTATGTAGTGTCTCTACTTTAAAGAGTCCTCTCCTGCTGATGTTCAGGTGTATATCAGTATGTAGTGTCTCTACTTTAAAGAGTCCTCTCCTGCTGATGTTCAGGTGTATATCAGTATGTAGTGTCTCTACTTTAAAGAGTCCTCTCCTGCTGATGTTCAGGTGTATATCAGTATGTAGTGTCTCTACTTTAAAGAGTCCTCTCCTGCTGGTGTTCAGGTGTATATCAGTATGTAGTGTCTCTACTTTAAAGAGTCCTCTCCTGCTGATGATCAAATGCAATATATTAATCTGTACATTAAAACACATTTGACAGTTTATAAAGTTGTGTAAATCTGTCCAAAAGACACTTGATCTGAAAAGCAGATTATATATTATTTCTCTGTCCAAATTACAAGCACACTTCTAATCAGTGCTTTGGGTTTTATATCCATACGAATAATTAATGAAATGTGATACCCCAAGCACTTTGAGATGGAGCTGGCTCTGATCCACAGCCGGACATCTGAAGGTGGGCCAAGCCCGGCTGGAGGACGCTCGTAAAGCCAGAACACACACACACACACACACACACACACACACACACACCGTACTGAAGGTCTCTCCTTAGTGTGTGTGTGTGTGTGTGTGTGTGTGTGTGTGTGTGTGTTGTCCTGCAGCGGGACTTTAACTCGTTTCTCCGTTTGAGAGGATTTGGTGAGCGAGACTCAAAAAAACTGACGTTGTTCCCGAGAGCAGGAGTGTGTGTCTGCAGTGCTGCGTGCTAGCAGCTGCAGACGAGGGGAGAGTGTGTGTGTGTGGGGGGGGGGGAGAGAGTGTTATTCGGGTGAGGATGAGGACAGAGGCTGTGCACAGCGCCGGCTTTAGATACCTTTACTCTGTGTGCTTCTTCAGGCTGTTCGGCCCCACCGGCCTGTGAGTATCAGAGAGAGAGAGAGTGTGTGTGTAATGCTATTAGCTGCTGTTGTTATTGTGCCGGAGCTCTGCAGCAGATTGGAGCTGCAAGGAGGAAACAATGTGACGCTGTTTCCCTGTGTGTGTGTGTGTGTGTGTGTGTGTGTGTACAGTGTCCTTCAGTAACGACTGACTCCGCTGTCACGATGACAGATACAGGAAAACATTCGACTGCAATAACTCTGTAGAACTCTCTGCTCCATCAGCTTCTCTGATAACTGGACTTCAGCTCACACTGTACATTTTATATTCTATTTCATATTTCATAATCCATTCCTTGCTCAATTAATGTATATAATATCCTGCTTTATATTTTGTTACTGTAAATGTTTAACTTTTTTAATGCTATTTTATTTCTGATTTGAGATGTTTACATTTTGGATTGTTTATTTCTAGTCGTTTTATTTCTCTAATGAACTACGCCTTGTCGTCTTATGCTGCTGCCACGCCATCCCCAAGTTGGGATCAATAAAGTACCTCTTACCCTTATCTTACTGTGTGTGTGTGTTGCAGTCAGGATGAAGGTGACGCAGACTGCTTCCCCCAGACCTCCCCCCCCCCTTCGCCCTTTCTCTCTGCCATCCTCGCCGCCTTCCAGCCGGTCGCCTACGAGAGCGAGGAGGAGGCGTGGCGTTGCCATGTCAACCAGATGCTGTCGGACACGGACGGCTCCTCGGCCGTTTACACCTTCCACGTGTTCTCCAGACTCTTCCAGGTACACACACCTGAGTCCCCACGATAATATAATGTGGAGTTTTCTCCGAGAGAAGCGAGGTGTGCTGCTGATGGACAGTTATCATATCCACCAAGTCAGTTATTTCTTTAATGTTATATTTTTTATAGCAAGAAAATACCGCACAGTACGATTTTACATTACATTACATTTAGCTGACGCTTTTATCCAGAGCGACTTACAATAAGTGCATTCGACCAGGAAGACACAACCCAGAAGAAAACAGAATCATAAAGTACATCAGGTTCCATAGAGCCAAACACTTCAAGTGCTACTCAGCTGGCTTTAGAGGAGCCAGTCCTTTATTAGTATATAAGTGCTTTGTTAGTAATTCTATGGCTGGAAGTGGAGTCGAAAGAGATGAGTTCTCAGTCTGGAAGGTGTGTAAGCTTTCTGCCGTCCTGATGTCAATGGGGAGCTCATTCCACCATCTTGGAGCCAGGATAGCAAACCCACGTGTTTCTGCTGATGGGAACTTGGGTCCCCCTCGCAGCGAGGGTGCAGCGAGTCGTTTGGCTGATGCAGAGCGGAGTGCACGTGCTGGGGTGTACGGTTTAACCATGTCCTGGATGTAGGAAGGGCCAGATCCATTCGCAGCATGGTACGCAAGTACCAGTGTCTTGAAGTGGATTCTAGCAGTTACCGGGAGCCAGTGGAGGGAGCGGAGGAGCGGAGTGGGGGGGGGACATTTAGGAAGGTTGAAGACCAGACGAGCCGCTGCATTCTGGATGAGCTGCAGAGGTCGGATGGCACATGCAGGTAGACCAGCCAGGAGGGAGTTGCAGTAGTCTAGGCGTGAGGTGACGAGAGCCTGGACCAGAACCTGGGTGGCTTTCTGGGTCAGCTGGGGACGTATCCTCCTGATGTTGTAAAGCGTGTATCTGCAGCAACGGGTTGTAGCAGCGATGTTTGCAGTGAAGGACAGGTTGTTATCTAGGGTCACACCCAGATTCGGGGAAACAACAGAGGTGCCGATGTTGATCGTCAGGTCAAGAGTGGATCTTTTCCCGGAAGGAAAAGCAGTTCAGTCTTGTTAAGGTTGAGCTTGAGGTGATGAGCAGACATCCACTGAGAGATGTCAGCTAGACAAGCAGAGATGCGTGCGACGACCTGGGTCTCTGAGCGGGGAAAGGACAAAATTAATTGGGTGTCGTCAGCGTAGCAGTGGTATGAAAAACCATGCGGGCTAATGACAGATCCGAGCGAGTTTGTGTACAGGGAGAAGAGGAGGGGACCAAGAACAGAGCCCTGAGGGACCCCTGTAGTTAATTGACAAGGGTCGGACTCGGACCCTCTCCAAGTTACCCTGTAGGTACGGTCTTTGAGGTATGAGGCGAGGAGGGAGAGTGCAGAGCCTGAAACTCCAAGTTCTTGGAGAGTGCGAAGGAGGATCTGATGGTTCACCGTGTCGAATGCAGCTGACAGGTCCAACATGATGATGACAGAGGAGAGGGATGCAGCTTTAGCCGTGTGCAGTTCCTCAGAGACAGCAAGGAGGGCCGTTTCTGTGGAGTGACCTGCCTTGAAACCAGACTGGTGCGGATCCAGAAGGTTGTTCTGATGGAGATAACAGGAGAGTTGTTTAAAGACAGCGCGTTCAAGTGTTTTAGACAGGAACGGGAGGAGAGAGACAGGCCTGTAGTTTATAACATCAGACGGGTTGAGAGTGGGTTTCTTTAGGAGAGGGTTTACTCTTGCCTCCTTGAGACTGTTTGGAAAGTGACCAGAAGTTAGTGGCCGGAAGGCCTTCCGAGTAAATCGCCAGAACGCCGACACCTCCTCATCTCCACCGCTCCCATGTTTTATTTTGTGTTGCCATAAGTTAGTCTCTCTGCGTTTCTGCGCTGGACTAATGCTAATAATGCTAATATAATGGTGGCTTCACAAAACTTTTCAGAGTTTTACGGGGCCTGGTTTGCAATTCGCCCAGCCAATCAGAAATGGGTACTTTTTTCTCCCACCTCTCTAAAAGTTCTCTGAACTAAGTTCTCTTTTTGGTGTGAACGCAGAATTCCAGGCACTATCGGAACTAAACGGGAAAAGTACTCCGGTGTGAAAGCGCCTTATGTCAGTGCACAGCAGACTAAAGGACATCCTGAAGTGTTCCCTATGAACTGAATCCAGTATCACATTTTTAAATCAAGAGATACAGATTCACAGCCCTAATAGTGAGCATCATAATTATTATTTTTACCCCCCTCCTCACAGAACATGCAGAAGAAGTTCAGCTCCATCACCCACTCCTCCGTGAGGTTCCTGGGGGAGAACCTTCAGCGGATGGGGAACCAGTTCTTGAGTTCTCTGGAGGTGATGACGTCTCGATCGCAGTGCCCCACAGTGCTGCTGGACGCAGAGACGGTGAGCTGCATGATGGGAAATGTGCTGCAGAAACATGTACATTATCATTTATAAATCACTGCATGCTGTGCACATACAGAGCTGCAGGATGTGGTGTTTCTGTGTCGGCCCCTGAAGGCAGCATCGCCCTGGTCCAATGGGCTTCCTCCATGTCATTTTGGATTATGTCAGAAAATAATCTCAAACGTTGAAATTTACACGTTTAGTTCAGCAGGATGATCTCTACATGTTAACACCACTTTATGATTTCTGAAGTAAAAAGCTAACAAACTACAGCACGGTCACATGACTCCACATCACCACCGCTAAGCTAAAAGTGGCTAATGTTGGGCTATAAAGGAACTACAGCACGGTCACATGACTTCACGTCACCACCGCTAAGCTAAAGGTGGCTAATGTTGGGCTATAAAGGAACTACAGCACGGTCACATGACTTCACGTCACCACCGCTAAGCTAAAGGTGGCTAATGTTGGGCTATAAAGGAACTACAGCACGGTCACATGACTTCACGTCACCACCGCTAAGCTAAAGGTGGCTAATGTTGGGCTATAAAGGAACTACAGCACGGGTCACATGACTTTGCGTCACCACCGCTAAGCTAAAGGTGGCTAATGTTGGGCTATAGAGGAACTACAGCACGGTCACATGACTTCACGTCACCACCGCTAAGCTAAAGGTGGCTAATGTTGGGCTATAAAGGAACTACAGCACGGTCACATGACTTCACGTCACCACCGCTAAGCTAAAGGTGGCTAATGTTGGGCTATAAAGGAACTACAGCACGGTCACATGACTTCACGTCACCACCGCTAAGCTAAAGGAGGCTAATGTTGGGCTATGAAGGAACTACAGCACGGCCACATGACTTCACGTCACCACCGCTAAGCTAAAGGTGGCTAATGTTGGGCTATAAAGGAACTACAGCACAGTCACATGACTTCACGTCACCACCGCTAAGCTAAAGGTGGCTAATGTTGGGCTATAAAGGAACTACAGCACAGTCACATGACTTCACGTCACCACCGCTAAGCTAAAGGTGGCTAATGTTGGGCTATAAAGGAACTACAGCACGGTCACATTACTTCACCACCGCTAAGCTAAAGGAGGCTGATGTTGGCGTGATGACTTTTAGTCGTCTCATTTAGACACTTGAATTCACCATTGGGATATTTACTGACATATTTTATGTTGTAGAGCAAAACATTAAAGTCTCATCAGCTCGTGTTAACCACAGACCTTATTTCAGGATAACAACCAAAAACACATTCAGCAAACCATTGACCTCCAGACCAAGGGGACAGGAAGTGCTAAAATGCTGACTCATGTTGGGTTTTGAGGACTCATTCCTGCAGCTCTGTATTGCTGAGTGTGTGTCCTGGAGCTCTGTGGTGTGTGTTGTGTTAATGTGTGTGTTGTCCTGTCCTGTAGCTGGTCTCTTGTGGCCTGTTGGAGACTCTGAAGTTTAGTGTGCTGGAGTTACAGGAACACCTGGACACCTACAACGCCAAGAGGGAGGCGGCCGAGCAGGTGAGACCCCGCCCATCATCATCACTTCCTGTTCACTTGACTTACTTTAACAAACATCAAGTCACAGTCACTGAGAGAACACGTGCCTACACTGATATTACTTCAATTAAAACATAATAAATCAAATGTATTAACCTTTTTACATTTCCCAGAGACTTCCCTTTCTTTTTGAGTTTACAACAATTCATTTTAGACTCCGAGGATCTGGACTTTAAACATTTAGATTCGCACAATCAGGATCATGTTGGCATCTAAATAAAGTGCAGACGATGCAGAGAGAAGGTGTTGGAGCCTGATCTGCAGAACCTGTCCTTGTTAGACTTTGCTTAAAGAAACATCACTTTAGGCTCCACTAAAATAACCATGAAGCAAACACACACTGCTGCACTTAAGTGTGTGTGTGTGTGTGTGTGTGTGTGTGTGTGTAGCTGATGCTTGACAAGCTAAATAAAGTAACTGAATGATCTCTGGTGTGTGTGATCAGCAGATTCAGTGTGTGTGTTCTGAGGAGCTGCTGTTTCTGTCTGCATCACATCTCCTGCTGCAGGATAAAAATAACCCTCCTCCACTAAATCAGTTCGGCTGTGTGTGTGTGTGTGTGTGTGTGTGTGTGTGTGTGGTGTGGGTGTGTGTGTGTGTGTGTGTGTGTGGTGTGTGTGTGTGTGGTGTGTGTGTGTGTGGTGTGTGTGTGTGGGTGTGTGTGTGTGTGTGTGGTGTGTGTGTGTGTGGTGTGTGTGTGTGTGTGTGTGTGTGTGTGTGTGTGTGATGTGTGTGTGTGTGTGTGTGTGTGTGTTGTTGTGTGTGTGTGTGTGTGTGTGTGTGTGTGTGTGTGTGTGTGTGTGTTGTGTGTGTGTGATTGAATTATACTGGATGTTCCCTGGAGGTCTGGAGACCAACCCATCGCTGCACAGGCCTCCTTTAATTCTCTAAGTGCAGCCCTGTTATTAGATCTGCCCCCACCAACCTTTATCACACACAGATGCAGACGTCCACTGCCCCCCCCCCTCCATCTTTAATCCTCCCGTGTTATTCCTCTTCCTCCTGCAGTGGCTGGAGAACTGCAAGAAAACCTTTGGAGACAAAGAGAGCAACCGGAGAGCCGACACTCACACACAGGTAGGAGCAGTGAGGTTAGAAGCAGCCACTCAGACATGAACCAGGTACCAAGTGTTCCACTATGTTCCAGAAGTAAACAAACGGAGGTGTTTCAGGCAGGGGAGGGATTGTGTGGGAGAGGAACTGCTTCTGGAGAGAACACAGGGATTTGAGCGTTATCAGACCATTGACATGCACTGAAACCTATAGCAGAATAGAACCTCTTTAAGCCATAACACATTGTGAAAACCCACCACGCTAACTCTCCTTGCTAACGTCTCCTACCTGAACCCGGGTGTCGTGCACTTTGAACGAGCTGCAGATTAAACGGCATGTAGTGCTCCTGCATGTCCTGTTAGATGCTGCTGTGTACTAACAACACGCTGTCTGCACACAAAGCTGCCATGAGATGTTTACATGTTGGATTGTTTATTTCTAGTCTGTTAATTTCTCTATTGCACAATGCCCCGTCTCTTTATGCTGCTGCAACGCAAACATTCCCCAAATTGGTAACCGCATGAGTTGACATGTCATTCAGTGCGAAGCTCTTTAACACTTGGCTAACACACTGCGTATTCACTAGGGAAGGCAGCTAACTCAGAATAGCTGGAAGTCTCTGCTGCTGTTGGTTCAGTGCTGACGTGTAAGCTCCGCCCACAGACCATAACCTCTTCTGTTTCTGACTCTTGCTGTCGCCAGGAGAAGCTCGACTCTGAGCTTCAGCACACTGGTTGAACAGTTTAGCACACCTGAGTGCTTTGCATTGACTTTGTATGAAATCCCCTCGTGTGGTCCGAACACCCTTTCAAAATAAAGGCTTGTGTTCCTCTGATGTGTTTGTGAGGAAGAGGAGGAGGAGGAAGGAGCTGCTTCCTGTCTCTGCCATGTGTCGCTCACTAATTCTGGATCTCTCTCTCCTTCTGTTTCTGTTGTTGTTGTGACCTGCTCACCTTCTTGCTTAGCAAATGGAGAATCTAGCAGTAAGTGGTTCTCATATTATAGACTCTTGTAATCATACGGACAAACACTGACCATCCCCCCCCCTCATATCTACCTTCATGTAACCCCCCCTCACTCATTATGATTTATTATCCTGTATGGCAACATGGGCTTTTCTCTGTTGCTAACCCCTTCATTATAAAAGCACCTGGTTGTGTCTGTACTTAGGGTTTCTGTGCACTCTGAATACTAGGGATGTGCCCAGAACTCAGTGATGCCAAAACTTGACCTGCAGACCCTCAGATAGTATCTTTAGGACTCCAGACTAACGGCATCCTGGGGAAGATAGAAAATGTGTTTGGGATGCAGAAAATGAAAAATATTCCCTAAAAATCCTACATTGTGAACAGCTAATCTGTTAGTGTGCAGGAGGGCTAGCTCACTTTAGCTGTTAGCCGCTAGCTGCTAGCCGTTAGCCGCTAGCCGTTAGCTGCTAGCCGTTAGCCGCTAGCCGTTAGCCGCTAGCTGCTAGCCATTAGCCGCTAGCTGTTTGTAGCCAGAGCTCAGTGTAACATCATGGTGCGTTCAAGCTCCATTCAGTAAAAATAAATATTGAGTAGCGGTATATTAAATAGTTTTCACGTTAGTGTTTTGAAACGTTATCCCCAGCAGTGTAGGATAGAAATCAGAGGCGTGTTAAACTTCCTAACAAAACCAAGCATGCTAGCGCTAACAGCGCCGGGTTTCTTTATTGATGAGATTTGTATTATTTGATTGCAGTTGGTGTTGAATTGGTGTTGAGAATCAAACCAAATGTTACTGGTATTCGTCATTTACTTTACATTGACATCCCTGCTGAACAGCAAGTCTTATTCCTAACATTCAAAGCTTTATTTAAAACTACAAACCGCTTGATGTCAGAGTTTGTCAGAGAGCTCATTTTGTCGTCAGGATTTCATCTCCTTCCTTCTGCATGTTTATGCTCCCTCTCATCCGCTGAGCCTCATGTCCTCCTGGATCAGGGTCTGACCTCTGGGTGATTTGGAGGGTTTCTGATCACATGACTAACTCTGGTAGACTCGGGGTGTTTCTCAATGTCGAGGAAAGCTGCTCCAGAGCCACTATTTCAAGCATGCTACGTCATGGAGTGTCGCCGGAGGACTGTTCCAATGTCCAGCATGCTTGGAATTCTACCGAGCCCGGCGTACTTCGTTTGGAGACATTTCGAGGCTGCACATGTGTAGACTCCGGTCTTAAAATCCCCACAATGCTTTGCACACGGACCAATTTCCCCAAATCTGGAGAAGCCCCTCAATGCAGTGCGCAATGCCTCAATGAGCTCAATGTGGGCGGAGCTTCACAGATGACGCGTTGCATCCTGTTTCCCGGGTAGCAGTTCTCTTCCCTCCTTCAATCTAACCCTTCCCTTCCCCCCCCCATCCTAACCCTAACCACTCCCTACCTTTTTACCTAATCCTCCTCCGAACCTAAATCCCAAAACCTCTCCGACCCCTTAGTTTTATTTTGCCACTTCTAATCAGTTCTCCTTTAAACTCTCTCTTTCCCCATTTCCTTCTTGAGTCCCCGTCTTTGCCCCCCCTCCCTTATGATGTAGTTGTGTTCATGTGTTCATAAACATGCATGACGGCTGTTAATGTGTTTCATTTTACATTTTTAAATGCCGTTGCCATGGCGACAGATCCCTCGCCATCAAGTTAGTTCAAAAGTTTGCATTTAAACTCAAATGTCACACCTCAAGGTATCATTATATTAATATAAGATATAACATGTTACTTTGACTCAACAACACGGGAGTCGGGACGTCACGTGCCTCAAATGTTGAGAAAGGTTGAGCTTCCCGCCCACGTTGAGCTTCCCGCCCACGTTGAGCCCCGCCCACGTTGAGCTCCCGCCCACGTTGAGCCCCGCCCACGTTGAGCCCCGCCCACGTTGAGCCCCGCCCACGTTGAGCCCCGCCCACGTTGAGCTCCCGCCCACGTTGAGCCCCGCCCACGTTGAGCTCCCGCCCACGTTGAGCTCCCGCCCACGTTGAGCCCCGCCCACGTTGAGCTCCCGCCCACGTTGAGCTCCCGCCCACGTTGAGCCCCGCCCACGTTGAGCTCCCGCCCACATTGAGCCCCGCCCACGTTCAGCTTCCCGCCCACGTTCAGCTTCCCGCCCACGTTCAGCTTCCCGCCCACGTTGAGCTCCCGCCCACGTTCAGCTTCCCGCCCACGTTCAGCTTCCCGCCCACGTTGAGCTTCCCGCCCACGTTGAGCTTCCCGCCCACGTTCAGCTTCCCGCCCACGTTGAGCTCCCGCCCACGTTCAGCTTCCCGCCCACGTTGAGCTCCCGCCCACGTTCAGCTTCCCGCCCACGTTCAGCTTCCCGCCCAAGTTCAGCTTCCCGCCACGTTGAGCTTCCCGCCCACGTTCAGCTTCCCGCCCATGTTGAGCTCCCCGCCCACGTTCAGCTCCTCGCCCACGTTGAGCTCCCCGCCCACGTTCAGCTTCCCGCCCACGTTCAGCTTCCCGCCCACGTTGAGCTTCTCGCCCACGTTCAGCTTCCCGCCCACGTTGAGCTCCCGCCCACGTTGAGCTTCCCGCCCACGTTGAGCTTCCCGCCCACGTTGAGCTTCCCGCCCACGTTGAGCTCCCGCCCACGTTGAGCTTCCCGCCCACGTTGAGCTCCCGCCCACGTTGAGCTTCCCGCCCACGTTGAGCTTCCCGCCCACGTTGAGCTTCCCGCCCACGTTGAGCTTCCCGCCCACGTTGAGCTCCCGCCCACGATGAGCTTCCCGCCCACGTTGAGCTCCCGCCCACGTTGAGCTCCCGCCCACGATGAGCTTCCCGCCCACGTTGAGCTCCCGCCCACGTTGAGCTCCCGCCCACGATGAGCTTCCCGCCCACGTTGAGCTCCCGCCCACGTTGAGCTCCCGCCCACGTTGAGCCCATGTTGAGACGTTGAGGCATTGCGCGCTGCATTGAGGGGTACTACCAAATCTGTGGTGGAAAAAGTAAGGCGGGGCTTCTCATGTGATGCACACTTGCTCGCCTGTTCCACTCTTTGTTTTCCGAATGCCAGGAAGAAGGATTCTTGCCTCGCTTCTGAAGCAAGTGACTCGGAAGACATGTGCTACCAAGCCAGCGTACTCGACATTGAGAAACACCCTCACTTACTGCTCACACTGGACGCCATTTTAATCCTTTCATCTCACCCTCCCCCCCCACCGCCTCGACTCTGACCACCTGACCTCTGAACAGCTGATCATGTGATTAGATGGTTTCCTGGGTTAGAGGTCAGGAGGTCAGAGGTGTGTGTGACTGCAGCAGGAACAGAGAGGAGGACAGGAGGAAGCAGACAATTTTTTTTATTGATCCTTTTGCTATAATTATTTGTAACTTTTCCAAAAAATGTATGAAAACATTTTTTCAGAAAATATATATTTCTTTCTTGACATTTAGATAATTTTTTGCATTTTCTTTTAAAGTTCTCACGTTGCACATAAACAAACAAATAATAGTAATTGTAGGAGTTCAATGAGGCTTCCTGCTGGAACTCCTGTCCGTCTCGACTGCAGGTTTCACACCGACTACAGAGGAGACTCCTGACGTCTCAGCCTCTGAACCCCTCTCACACTTCTGCTGTCATTAAGCTGTGTGTGTGTGTGTGTGTGTGTGTGTGTGTGTGTGTGTGTAGGAGCTGGAGTTGTGTCGCCGGCTCTATAAGCTCCACTTCCAGCTGCTGCTGCTGTTCCAGGCGTACTGCAAGCTGATCAGCCGAGTGGACACCATCAAGGGGGAGGCGGAGGTGAGACACCAGATATCATTCATACGTCTCTTTAGATCTGACTTTAAAGGTCCCCTCTTCTCCATGTCTCTTCTACATCAACATGTGTCCCCTCTTCTTCGTGTCTCTTCTACATCAACATGTGTCCCCTCTTCTCCATGTCTCTTCTACATCAACATGTGTCCCCTCTTCTCCATGTCTCTTCTACATCAACATGTGTCCCCTCTTCTTCGTGTCTCTTCTACATCAACATGTGTCCCCTCTTCTCCATGTCTCTTCTACATCAACATGTGTCCCCTCTTCTTCATGTCTCTTCTACATCAACATGTGTCCCCTCTCTCCATGTCTCTTCTACATCAACATGTGTCCCCTCTTCTCCATGTCTCTTCTACATCAACATGTGTCCCCTCTTCTCCATGTCTCTTCTACATCAACATGTGTCCCCTCTTCTCCATGTCTCTTCTACATCAACATGTGTCCCCTCTTCTCCATGTCTCTTCTACATCAACATGTGTCCCCTCTTCCTCATGTCTCTTCTACATCAACATGTGTCCCCTCTTCCTCATGTCTCTTCTACATCAACATGTGTCACCTCTTCTTCATGTCTCTTCTACATCAACATGTGTCCCCTCTTCTTCATGTCCTCTTCTACATCAACATGTGTCCCCTCTTCTTCATGTCTCTTCTACATCAACATGTGTCCCCTCTTCTTCATGTCTCTTCTACATCAACATGTGTCCCCTCTTCTTCATGTCTCTTCTACATCAACATGTGTCCCCTCTTCTTCATGTCCTCTTCTACATCAACATGTGTCCCCTCTTCTTCATGTCTCTTCTTCATCAACATGTGTCCCCCTCTTCTTCATGTCTCTTCTACATCAACATGTGTCCCCTCTTCTTCATGTCTCTTCTACATCAACATGTGTCCCCTCTTCTTCATGTCTCTTCTTCATCAACATGTGTCCCCTCTTCTCCATGTCTCTTCTACATCAACATGTGTCCCCTCTTCCTCATGTCTCTTCTACATCAACATGTGTCCCCTCTTCCTCATGTCTCTTCTACATCGACATGTGTCCCCTCTTCTTCATGTCTCTTCTACATCAACATGTGTCCCCTCTTCTTCATGTCCTGCTTCTACATCAACATGTGTCCCCTCTTCTTCATGTCTCTTCCACATCAACATGTGTCCCCTCTTCTTCATGTCTCTTCTACATCAACATGTGTCCCCTCTTCTTCATGTCTCTTCTACATCAACATGTGTCCCCTCTTCTTCATGTCTCTTCTACATCAACATGTGTCCCCTCTTCCTCATGTCACTTCTACATCACCATGTGTCTTCCACATCAACATGTGTCCCCTCTTCTTCATGTCTCTTCTACATCAACATGTGTCCCCTCTTCTTCACGTCTCTTCTACATCAACATGTGTCCCCTCTTCTTCATGTCTCTTCTACATCACATGTGTCCCCTCTTCCTCATGTCTCTTCTACATCAACATGTGTCCCTCTCTTCATGTCTCTTCTACATCACATGTGTCCCCTCTTCTTCATCGTCTCTTCTACATCAACATGTGTCCCCTCTTCTTCATGTCTCTTCCACATCAACATGTGTCCCCTCTTCTTCATGTCTCTTCTACATCAACATGTGTCCCCTCTTCTTCATGTCTCTTCTACATCAACATGTGTCCCCGTGGGGGGGGGCTCCTTATTCTCATCTAAAGTAACAGACAGAGAATCAGCACTTTGGAAACAGGGCTGAACAGAGGGGATTATGGGTAATGCTGCAATGACCTGTTTGGTGTTTCAGCCAATCAGAGACAGGCTCTGGATATATCTGAGACCTGTGATGTACTGATGAAGAGGAGGATGATGATAGGAGACCTTTAAATGACAGAACTGTCTGATATGAAATCAGCCTCAGAGAGAGAATCTCATTACATTGTATTTCTTTACGTATTGTAATCTGTAAATATGATGTGTGTGTGTGGGTGTGTGTGTGTGTGTGTGTGTGTGTGTGTGTGTGTGTACGTCTCAAACTGAAATGTTCTTTAATAAAATGAGTTGGTACCTCATAATAACGACTTGGCGTCTGACTGTAACGACACACAGTGATCCTGCCCATTCGGTCTGAGTGAAACTCAGGCGGCTCATCCCGAGGAATCGATCAGATATAATCTCATTAAATCTCATTCATCACATGACCTCCAGCTGCTCTGTCTTCATGTTATTATATTTAATAATATTAATATATGAATGTGTTCACGGTCAGGTGACCAACATGTCGGAGGAGCTCAGCCTCCTGGAGAGCTGTCTGAAGGAGGCGGAGGCAGGAAGTGACGCTCAGGAGGACGTCTGCATGACGGACGCCGCTCACACCAACACAGAGACGGCCGTCCAATCGCTGATCGAGAACCTGAGGACGAGAGACTTCAGCGCAGCGCTCACACAGGTCAAACTGTTCAGGTGAGACACACACACACGCACACACAGTGTAACACACACACTCTGTAACACACACACACACAGGTCAAACTGTTCAGGTGAGACACACACTCTGTAACACGCACACACAGTGTAACACACACACTCTGTAACACACACACACAGGTCAAACTGTTCAGGTGACACACACACTCTGTAACACACACACGCGCACACAGTGTAACACACACACACACACACAGTGTAACACACACACACAGTGTAACACACACAGGTCAAACTGTTCAGGTGAGACACACACACACGCACACACAGTGTAACACACACACTCTGTAACACACACACACAGGTCAAACTGTTCAGGTGAGACACACACACACGCACACACAGTGTAACACACACACACTCTGTAACACACACACACACAGGTCAAACTGTTCAGGTGAGACACACACTCTGTAACACACACACAGTGTAACACACACACACACACACAGTGTAACACACACACTCTGTAACACACACACACACAGTGTAACACACACACACACAGTGTAACACACACACTCTGTATCACACACACACACAGCAACACACAGTGTAACACACACACACACACTCTGTAACACACACACACTCTGTAACACACACACACAGGTCAAACTGGTCAGGTGAGACACACACTCTGTAACACACTCTGTAACACACACTGTAACACACACACACACACTGTAACACACACACAGTGTAACACACACACACACACAGTGTAACACACACACACACACAGTGTAACACACACACACACAGTGTAACACACACACTCTGTAACACACACTGTAACACACAGGAAACACACACTATAATAACACGTCACCCTCTCTCTCTCTCTCCCCAGGTCTCAGTGGCCGAACGATATCTTCGGCAGCGAATCAGAAGCCCCGGTTCAGACCCTGCTGCTGCTCTCCTTCAGGCAGCAGACCCTGGGTCAGCCGGGCTGCCTCGCTGTGGTTGGTCCCAGCCGAGACCTAAGCCCCGCCTCCAGCCGCCTGATGGAGATCAACCTGCAGATCAGGGAGGCTCTGAGCCGGGCCACGCCCCCAAACACGCTCTGAGGGCCACGCCCCGCTCCCCCCAAATCATACAAAGGGCTACAGGAAGTGTGGGACTGATGCTATTTCCTGTTTGAATGCTACGCTAAAACGCAGATTCAGTTGCAATAAGAGGAGGAGGGGTGTGTCTCTCCTCCTGTGTTTCAAAAACCCTGGTTTGTTTTCTACAAAATGTCCTTTTCCAGTGTCTCAGAGTCCACGTGATGCGTTCAAATGTCCATCCCAGTGTCTCAGAGTCCACGTGATGCGTTCAAATGTCCATCCCAGTGTCTCAGAGTCCACGTGATGCGTTCAAATGTCCATCCCAGTGTCTCAGAGTCCACGTGATGCGTTCAAATGTCCATCCCAGTGTCTCAGAGATGAGGTGATGCGTTCAAATGTCCATCCCAGTGTCTCAGAGTCCACGTGATGCGTTCAAATGTCCATCCCAGTGTCTCAGAGATGAGGTGATGCGTTCAAATGTCCATCCCAGTGTCTCAGAGTCCACGGCTAGCCCCTGTATGAATGCTACGCTAAAACGCAGATTCAGTTGCAATAAGAGGGGGGGGGGGGGGGGGGATGTCCTTTTCCAGTGTGTGAGTCCACGGTGATGCGTTCACTGACCCCTCGGTGATGCGTTCACTGACCCCACGGTGATGCGTTCACTGACCCCCCCCTCGCTGCAGCATGTTTCAGGACCACATGCAGGAGCGTCTTCTTTCAAAGCATGCTTGAACGAGAGAAGCACTGCGAGAATATTTTTTTGAGAAATGTATTTTTTAGAGCTAATCGTAGGTTGTAAATGTTAGGGTGTTTAACCTGTGACTCCTCAGGGGGTGTAAAGAGAGATCTATGTTTATCTGCTTTAACCAAATAAGTAGCTGCCTTTAGACACTCGCTCATTATGCATAACTTATTCTACTCTGTATATATTTTAGAGATGTATAGTGTAAACAGTATTTTGTGTAATGCACTGTTCCTCCGCAGAGGAAGTCTGTACAAAGTGATGCCGCCTTCCTCCAATCACAACCTTCCTCTGTGAAGTAGCTCCGCCTCCTGCTGCACCCCAGCCAATCAGAAGCATTCCCCGTCTCCACTGTGAGCTGTGGTTGGCTGCAGGACTCTTCCTGTCCCGGCACATGGTGACGTCACTGTACTCATTCCTCAGAGAGCTTTCCTGCTCGTCTGGTTCATCTGAATGCTGTTAATTATTTAATGAGATATTATTTACCTGGAAGACGTTAACGTAGAGCTGCATCACACGTAGAGCTGCATCACACGTAGAGCTGCATCACACGTAGAGCTGCGTCACACGTAGAGCTGCATCACACCTTTCTGTCCTCACACGCAGCTTCTCTCTGGATAATAAAACCTAATCATACAGACGCCCGTCTCTGCTCGTCATTCTGCAAACGGGAGTGTCTCCACGTGCAGATGTGTCTTTAAAGTCTCCTCTACATCAACATGTGTCCTCTCTTATTCATGTCTCTTCCACATCAACATGTGTCCCCTCTTCTTCACGTCTCTTCTACATCAACATGTGTCCCCTCTTCTTCATGTCTCTTCTACATCAACATGTGTCCCCGTCTTCTTCATGTCTCTTCTACATCAACATGTGTCCCCTCTTCTTCATGTCTCTTCTACATCAACATGTGTCCCCTCTTCTTCATGTCTCTTCTACATCAACATGTGTCCCCTCTTCTTCACGTCTCTTCTACATCAACATGTGTCCCCTCTTCTTCATGTCTCTACTACATCAACATGTGTCCCCTCTTCTTCATGTCTCTTCTACATCAACATGTGTCCCCTCTTCTTCATGTCTCTTCTACATCAACATGTGTCCCCTCTTCTTCACGTCTCTTCTACATCAACATGTGTCCCCTCTTCTTCATGTCTCTACTACATCAACATGTGTCCCCTCTTCTTCATAGTCTCTTCTACAATCAACATGTGTCCCCTCTTCTTCATGTCTCACTTCTACATCAAACATGTGTCCCCTCTTCTTCACGTCTCTTCTACATCAACATGTGTCCCCCTCTTCTTCATGTCTCTTCTACATCAACATGTGTCCCCTCTTCTTCATGTCTCCTCTACAATCAACATGTGTCCCCTCTTCCTCATGTCTCTTCTACATCAACATGTGTCCCCTCTTCTTCATGTCTCTTCTACATCAACATGTGTCCCCTCTTCTTCACGTCTCTTCTACATCAACATGTGTCCCCCTCTTCTTCATGTCTCTACTACATCAACATGTGTCCCCTCTTCTTCATGTCTCTTCTACATCAACATGTGTCCCCTCTTCTTCATCATGTCTCTTCTATACATCAAAACATGTGTCCCCTCTTCTTCACGTCTCTTCTACATCAACATGTGTCCCCCTCTTCTTCATGTCTCTACTACATCAAGCATGTGTCCCCTCTTCTTCATGTCTCTTCTACATCAACATGTGTCCCCTCTTCCTGCATGTCTCTTCTACATCACATGTGTCCCCTCTTCTTCATTCTCTTCACATCAACATGTGGCCCCTCTTCTTCATGTCTCTTCTACATCAACATGTGTCCCCTCTTCTTCATGTCTCTTCCACATCAACATGTGTCCCCTCTTCCTCATGTCTCTTCTACATCAACATGTGTCCCCTCTTCTCCATGTCTCTTCTACATCAACATGTGTCCCCTCTTCTTCATGTCTCTTCTCACATCAACATGTGTCCCCTCTTCTTCATGTCTCTTCTACATCAACACGTGTCCCCTCTTCTTCATGTCTCTTCTACAATCAACATGTGTCCCCTCTTCTTCATGTCTCTTCTACATCAACATGTGTCCCCTCTTCTTCATGTCTCTTTCTACATCAACATGTGTCCCCTCTTCTTCATGTCTCTTCTTACATCAACATGTGTCCCCCTCTTCTTCATGTCTCTTCACATCAACATGTGTCCCCTCTTCCTCATGTCTCTTCTACATCAAAACATGTGTCCCCTCTTCTCCATGTCTCTTCTACAATCAACATGTGTCCCCTCTTCTTCATGTCTCTTCTACATCAACATGTGTCCCCTCTTTCTTCATGTCTCTTCTACTACATCAACATGTGTCCCCCTCTTCTCCATGTCTCTTCCACATCAACATGTGTCCCCATCGTCTTCATGTCTCTTCTACATCAACATGTGTCCCCTCTTCTTCATGTCTCTTCTACATCAACATGGTGTCCCCTCTTCTTCATTCTCTTCTACAATCAAACATGTGTCCCATTCCCCTCTTCTTCATGTCTCTTCTACATCAACATGTGTCCCCTCTTCTTCATGTCTCTTCTACATCAACATGTGTCCCCTCTTCTTCTCTTCATGTCCTCTTCTACAGTCAAACATGTGTCCCCTCTTCTCATGTCTCGTCTACATCAACATGTGTCCCCTCGTTCTCATGTCTCTTCTACATCAACATGTGTCCCCTCTTCTTCATGTCCTCTTCTACATCAACATTGTCCCCTCTTCTTCATGTCTCTTCTACATCAACATGTGTCCCCTCTTCGTCATGTCCTTCTACATCAACATGTGTCCCTCTTCTTCATGTCTCTCCTACATCAACA
>CADEHL010000640.1:0-30758 GCA_902827135.1 Harpagifer antarcticus | reverse complement strand
GTACTTCTACTATTACTCAAGTACAAGATCTGAGTACTTCTACTTTTACTCAAGTACAAGACCTGAGTACTTCTACTTTGACTCAAGTACAATATCTGAGTACTTCTACTTTGACTCAAGTACAATATCTGAGTACTTCTACTTTTACTCAAGTACCAGATCTGAGTACTTTTACTCAAGAACAAGATCTGAGTACTTTTACTCAAGTACAATATCTGAGTACTTCTACTATTACTCAAGTACAAGATCTGAGTAAGGCAAGGCAAGGCAAGTTTATTTATATAGCACTTTTCAACACAAGGCAATTCAAAGTGCTTTACAAAAAATGAAAGACATTAAGAAAATGGCATTTAAAATCATTAAAAAGAAAAGCTAATAAAATAAACATTAAAGATAGAAGTTACAGTGCAGTCTAAGATATGAATAGTTCAATTAAAAGCAGCGGCAAAAAGAAAAGTCTTCTTGCTGGATTTGAAAGTAGTCAGAGTTGCAGCGGACCTGCAAGTTTCTGGGAGTTTGTTCCAGATATTTGGAGCATAATAACTGAACGCTGCTTCTCCATGTTTAGTTCTGACTCTGGGGACAGAAAGCTGACCAGTCCCTGAAGACCTGAGAGATCTGGATGGTTCATAATTTAGCAGTAGATCAGAAATGTATTTTGGGCCTAAACCATTCAAAGCTTTATAAACCAGCAGCAGTATTTTGAAATCTATTCTTTGACACACAGGAAGCCAGTGTAAAGACTTCAGAACAGGAGTGATGTGATCCACTTTCTTAGTGTTAGTGAGGACTCGAGCAGCGGCGTTCTGAATCAGCTGCAGCTTCCGAATAGATTTTATAGTGAGACCTGTGAAGACACCATTGCAGTAGTCCAGTCTACCGAAGATAAAAGCATGGACAAGTTTTTCCAAATCCTGCTGTGACATTAGTCTTTTAATCCTAGATATGTTCTTTAGGTGATAGTAGGCTGATTTAGTAACTGTTTTAATGTGACTGTTGAAACTCAGGGCAGAGTCCATGACTACACCTAGATTTCTGGCTTTATCTGTTGTTTTGAACATTGCAGACTGAAGCTCAGCGCTAACTTTTATACGTTCTGCCTTGGCTCCAAAAACCATTACCTCAGTTTTATCTTTGTTTAATTGGAGAAAGTTCTGACACATCCAGTCATTGATTTGTTCAATGCACTTACTCAGTGTTTGAATTGGAGCATAGTCTCCTGGTGAAACTGTTACGTACATTTGTGTGTCATCTGCATAGCTATGGTAACTTATTTAGTTGTTTTTCATTATCTGAGCCAGTGGTAGCATGTAGATGTTAAAGAGAAGAGGCCCCAAGATGGAGCCTTGAGGAACCCCACATGTCATATTTGTCAACTCAGATGTGTATTTACCTATAGAAACAAGTTGTTGTTTCTGTCCTTTAAGTAGGTACTTAGTACTTCTACTTTTACTCAAGTACAAGATCTGAGTACTTCTACTTTTACTCAAGATCTGAGCACTTTTACTCAAGTACAAGATCTGAGTACTTCTACTTTTACTCAAGATCTGAGCACTTCTACTTTTACTCAAGTACAAGATCTGAGTACTTCTACTTTTACTCGAGTACACGATCTGAGTACTTCTACTTTTACTCGAGTACACGATCTGAGTACTTCTACTTTTACTCAAGATCTGAGTACATCTACTTTTACTCAAGATCGGAGTACTTCTACTTTTACTCAAGTACCAGATCTGAGTACTTCTACTTTTACTTAAGTATCGATCTGAGTACTTCTACTTTGACTCAAGTACAAGATCTGAGTACTTCTACTTTGACTCAAGTACCAGATCTGAGTACTTCTACTTTGACTCAAGTACCAGATCTGAGTACTTCTACTTTGACTCAAGTACCAGATCTGAGTACTTCTACTTTTACTCAAGTATCGATCTGAGTACTTCTACTTTGACTCAAGATCTGAGTACTTCTACTTTTACTCAAGATCTAAGTACTTCTACTTTTACTCAAGATCTGAGTACTTCTACTTTTACTCAAGTACAAGATCTGAGTACTTCTACTTTTACTCAAGTATCGATCTGAGTACTTCTACTTTTACTCAAGTATCGATCTGAGTACTTCTACTTTTACTTAAGTATCGATCTGAGTACTTCTACTTTGACTCAAGTACCAGATCTGAGTACTTCTACTTTGACTCAAGTACCAGATCTGAGTACTTCTACTTTGACTCAAGTACCAGATCTGAGTACTTCTACTTTTACTCAAGTATCGATCTGAGTACTTTTACTCAAGTACCAGATCTGAGTACTTACTGGCCGTCGACTGAAATGTCGTCTTCAGCCAAGATGTCTCTGAATCCACATTTAATTAGTTTGGCTCCGATATTGAGCAGAAAAAAAAACTGATGATGTCTGCTAGTCTCAAACAGAGAGTCCTGTCTCTGTCTGTCTGTTTATGGACATCAACATGCAAGCTACTAGGAACTTCAGTGCTGTTCTTGTATATGGTTTTCTAATAGCGCAATTCTGCATAATGACTACTTTTACTTTTGATACTGTAATAATAATAATACATTTATTTGTAAGCGCTTTTACAGGTGCTCAAAGTCACTTTACAGAGTACAAAAAGAAAAGGACATTTAGCTTTTCTTTACTTTTACTTATAAAAAACACGACTTTTACTTGTACGAGTATTTTTTCCACCATTGAAAATAACAGACATGCTTATATTTATGTATTTGTTTATAGCTCATGGTGGAAAGGAGCAGCGAGAAGAAAATGTTATTGCCCCTTCTTAAAAATAGAAAGAAATGAAATGACCATAAAAAAGTCAAATAAAAGCAATATTCTTTCAGTCACATCATTACGTCACTTAAAGTGTAACCTCTAGAGAGAATACTGTAAAGCTCACATGAAATACTACCTAGTGTGTGTGGTCACGTGTCTCCTTGTGTTGGTATATCAATTAAAAAGCTCAAAAAACACAGTGGGTGTTTCTCAATGTCGAGGAAGGATGCTCCAGAGCCACTATTTCAAGGATACGCCATCGAGTCCCGCCGAAGGACTGTTCCAATGTCCAGCATACTTGGAATTCTACCGAGGCCGGCGTCCTTCGTAGCGGGAAATTTCGAGGCTGTATCCTCCGCGGGTCTTAAAATCCCCACAATGCTTTGCGCACGGACCAATTTCCAAATCTTTGGCGGAAATGGCGCTCCATTTAAGGCGGGCCTCGAATATGACGCACACCTGTTCCACCATTCTTCGTTTTCCGAGGCTAGGAAGGATTCTTGCCTCGCTTCTGAAGGATCTGACTCGGAGGGACCAAGGAAGCGTCCTCGACATTGAGAAACACCCAGTGACTCACTTCCACCCATAACAGCAGCCCAGTAATGATGATGTGTGTGTTGTTAGACCACAGCTATATCTCTCCTGTATGTGTGTCATTTTAGCTGGAGGCAAAACAGTGTGACGGCTGTTGTTTTGAAATGGTAGTGCATGAGAAATAATCCCCTCGTTCCCTTTCCTTGACCTTTGTATTTTAGGATTTGCAGGAACGCTGCCTGGCACTAGCCACAGTTGTTGTTGCCAATGACATGTAAGTCTAGAAGTAACCATTTCATATAATATACTTGAATTCAGATTATAGTCTGGGTCGAGATGACCCTGACCCTTTTGGTGTGTTTTTCTGGTGTCACGGAAAATGACTTCCCTAAAGTTGGAACAACAACTCGGACATTGTTTAAACACATTTTCTTTTAAGCTTCTCACACATAACAACCACAAACACATCAATTGCTGAAGAGCTTCCTAACTCTGGAAATGACACCATTCGAGGTGTTAGAATGCACCGTCAGCCTTTCTAACCAATGTCTTCACTCTCTGAATGCCATTCACGTTCTCTCAGCTTATTTACCCCTCCAGCTGACATGACATTCATATGGAGAGATATCCAATGTGCATCACCTCTTGTTATCACCTTCTTGGACTCCTGAAATCTCCACTGCGTTCACACGGCGCTCCAGATAACAGTGTCAAGCTAAATCCTTGAAACCTAGAGTAAACACAAAGTTCTAACTAATCAACGACGGTTGCTTTTTCACAAGAAAGCAAATCCTCGGACGTCCTTGGAATAGTGAATACGGCCTTGTGAGGAATGAACTGTTTGTCCGTTTGGAGCCAATGCGTCAGAGTATGGTAGGAAATCCCAAAAGAGTACTAACACTGGGACTAAGCAAGAGTTTCTGTTTAAAATGAACACACATCTCTGTAGTCTGAGGGGGTTTAAGCCATATTGAACATTAGGAGGAAAAGGGTCTGCAGTGTACAGTTCGTGTTATTGTTCCCATGGATATATAATAACGTACAAAATGTCCTCTTGGGAAGGTGGGGTTAGAATCAGCCACTTGCTCCTGATGTCACATTGCTTACTGGTTGTGTGTGTGCATGCATGTGCCAATGATTTATTAGTATAGAAGGCACATTCCTCGGGGTAGAACAGCACTGATGCATGGCCGGATAAAAGAGGACGTACAGAAAGTGCGATGAAGCGCATGAGGACGGTCAGGAGGAGCTTTTGTTCCCTCCGTCAGACGCCTCTCGACTCCTGTATCTCACACCCTCTTACCCTTTCTGTTTGGACTGCTCTGCTTCCGTTTGTTTAATTGCTTTACATCAGAGAGGGACAAATGCAGAGGAATTACTCAAGTACTGTAGTTAAGTTCAATTCTGAGGTACTTTACTTGAGTATTTCCATTTCATGCTACTTCTACTCCACTACAGTTCAGAGGTACATGCTGTACTTCTACTCCACTACATGTATTTAATCCCTTTAGTTACTTTACAGATGTGGATGAATGATGTGAAATCTAACCAAGTGTTAAATCAGACTTTAGTTCCACCTGGAGTAAATCCACCAGCTACCCTGCAGCAGGGTCGGCGTCATGGGGGGTCATTCGCGGGCCATGCCCCCCCCAAATGAGTCACTGTGCCCCCCCAACGAAGGGTGGGCAAGCCTTGCCACTTTGCCGTTTTTTGTTGTTTTAATCATATAAGTGAAAACGTTTCCACTAAAAAGTTTTTTGTGTGAAATACATCTGAAATAAAGAATACAATTATAAAACACAGCCTGAGGTGTGCTCACTGCTGCTCTCTGATTGGTGTGTTGCTTGACCAATGACCCGACCTATGCCCCCGACCTTTGTTTTGTTATCATTACGTGGCTGTGTGTTTAGATGAAAGCCCAGTGGCGATCTGTTCATCTGTTACACTGATTATACAGTAAAGCCATCAGAAATAATATGATATACAGTACAAGTAGCCTACTTCTGGGTCCCTGTGTTTCATTCAAGCTCGGCTCTGTGTGTGTGTGTGTGTGTGTGTGTGTGTGTGTGTGTGTGTGTGTGTGTGTGTGTGGCACGAGCGCATTTTGTGAGTGCGCGAGCGGTAACGTGGAATGTTGTTGTTAGCATCTGGTTAGCTAGCTATGCTAACGGGTATAAAGAGCTGGTTCTACACCAAGGTGGAGGAGAGTCCTCTCCTGTCAGACTGAGAGGATCGTATAACCTCAGCTCAGCTCAGTGAGGACTCTCTCAGTGTTTAGATAGTTCACTTTACTGTAAGTTATCTCAGTGGGTCTCAAACAGTTTGGTCACCATTTATGTAAACAAGTATTTGCGAGGAATACCTTTATATGATCATTACAGTTATTCAAGAATAAGAGAATAAATACAAAACGGGTATGAAATACTATAGGACAGTAACACAAGAATACAGTTTGAAAGGGGAGTGATTAGTAACATATCCATAAAGAAAAAGAAAATCTGTGTACAGTTCTGTTTCATATGGATGCTGAGAGATGAAGGCTATCCATAGATCTCTTCACTTTGCTCTCAAAGTGCACCAGATTGATGCGTTTAACTTCAATATTTAAAAAAAAATCTTCCCGGGGGAGCATGCCCCCAGACCCCCCTAGAGGAGGTGAGGTCCACCCCCACCTAAAACATGTTCACATGGATAGGATACTAAATACATTTTGCACACTTTTTACATGGTGTCCATATGTTTCTGTTTTGGTGGTCGTGCCTCAGCCGTGCATGTCGGCACAAGTCATAGGTGCGCTATGCAATAGCACTACACCCTGCAATGTGCGTGAAAGACAATAGACTTTACAGCATGTTTTTTAAAATTGAAGTTGCGTTGGTGTTTGTGTGTTGGTTGTTGACGGCAGTGTGTGCCCCCCCTTGGTAAATGATTTCCCCCCCATTCGATTTGTTCTAGAGCCGACCCTGCCCTGCAGTATACAAAGTCATTCAGGGATTAGATTATATCTCTTCGCTGGCCTGGGAGTGCCTTGGGATCCCCCAGTCAGAGCTGGTTGATGAGGGGAAAGGAACGTTTGGGGCTCTCTGCTGGAACTGCTACCCCCGAGACCCGATCACGGATAAGCGGGAGAAGATGTATGGATGGACATTTTGAACACAAACACCTGTACTTTCTACTTGTTACGTTGAACCCAAATACCTGTACTTTCTACTTCTTACATGTTGAACTCAAATACCTGTACTTTCTACTTCTTACATGTTGAACCCAAATACCTGTACTTTCTACTTCTTACATGTTGAACCCAAATACCTGTACTTTCTACTTCTCACATGTTGAACTCAAATACCTGTACTTTCTACTTCTTACATGTTGAACCCAAATACCTGTACTTTCTACTTCTCACATGTTGAACTCAAATACCTGTACTTTCTACTTCTTACATGTTGAACTCAAATACCTGTACTTTCTACTTCTTACATGTTGAACCCAAATACCTGTACTTTCTACTTCTTACATGTTGAACTCAAATACCTGTACTTTCTACTTCTCACATGTTGAACTCAAATACCTGTACTTTCTACTTCTTACATGTTGAACCCAAATACCTGTACTTTCTACTTCTTACATGTTGAACCCAAATACCTGTACTTTCTACTTCTTACATGTTGAACCCAAATACCTGTACTTTCTACTTCTTACATGTTGAACTCAAATACCTGTACTTTCTACTTCTCACATGTTGAACTCAAATACCTGTACTTTCTACTTCTTACATGTTGAACCCAAATACCTGTACTTTCTACTTCTTACATGTTGAACTCAAATACCTGTACTTTCTACTTCTTACATGTTGAACTCAAATACCTGTACTTTCTACTTCTTACATGTTGAACCCAAATACCTGTACTTTCTACTTCTTACATGTTGAACCCAAATACCTGTACTTTCTACTTCTTACATGTTGAACCCAAATACCTGTACTTTCTACTTCTTACATGTTGAACCCAAATACCTGTACTTTCTACTTCTCTCATTTCCCAAACAGCTGGTTCCTTTAGTCTGAATGTGTGTTTGATGCGTGATCATTATTCTTTAGAGTCATTGCGTGCCTATTGATTTGAACACGATCCGTGTATCCATCATTTCCTGGTCTTCTCTAAAGAAGAGGGACCAATGGAAACGTTGTCATGTTGCCGTTGTTCAGCATGGAAACATTCATTAGCTAACAATGACATTATTGTTCTATTAATATAAAGGGAGGTCAGGTACTCTTTAAAGCAGCTGCTAGCTATGGGTACTTTTTACTGAAGGACACTTCAAAGCCTCTTTACTTTTACTTGAGTCAATAAGTTTAGTCAGTACTTCTACGTATTTTTAAACACGAGTATCTGTACTTCTACTTGAGTAAAGCATGTGTGTACTTTGTTCATCTCTGCTTATTGTGGCTTTAAGCATACTTGATAGTTTCTGCTTTCAATATTGGATGATATGAACCAGTGATAAGAGCACGAGTCTCCGTGCATGTGCACACGGGTGCTCTCGTGTAAGGAAATATCCCAGATGCTAGCAATAAATATCTGAGCCAGCAGCTAGCATGTTTTCGCCCGTGCTAGCGTGACACACCCACTGACAGCCTTCTGCCAGTCTGGTATTGGTCTGGTTTATTGTCTCCATCCGTGCTTCAGTCATATATCCATGTGCCTGTGTTTGGCTGAGGGAACAGAACGCTGTGTTTGGCTGAGCTGGTGTTACGAGGGGAAGTCAAACACTGAAGAACACACACATGCACTCGTAGTAAGTTACACTGATAATGTTATTTTATGGCATCTGGAGGTGTTGCCCTTACAGTACGTGTGTCCACTGTATTTCCTGAAAACACCTGTTGGTCAAAGTCACTGGAAAGCTTTTACACAGAGATGTCCGTCCTTCTGTTTTCATAGAAGTCTATAAGAACATTTGATATCATTTGACCTTAATTTATTACCTTAGTAACATTTTTATTATACTTGTATGGCCCCAATGACTCGTTTCAAGTCTAATTCACAACCCGGTCTCACAGTACAAATGACACGACTTTGCAATTTTTAAACCAAAGAGCTCTGTGGCTTCAGGCTTGATCGCCGTTCCAATGACAGTTTTAATGTTTGCAGTGCAATAAACGACACAGCAGCTTATTGGGTTATGGTTAGGGTTAAATAAATATTTAAAAGATATGTAGAAAATAAACGCATTTAAGATACTGTTGGAGAAATGCTGTTTTCTCCACTCTTTGGTTGTTTTAATGCACTGATATCACGTCTCTGAGGCTGTGCGACCTTGCAGCTGCTCCTCTAATGATAACAGAACACAGGTTGTTGTTCTATATGAGGAGGCAGGCCCATACTTGTTGTCTCCTACATTATCTCACAACTGCTGGAAGTCCAGAAGACGTCGCAGATGACCCGACTTTCCGACACCCGCGGCTGATATTAGCGCCACCTCGATTTACGACTTTGTTGTTATCTCCGTGTTTTGGACTCCGTTGAGCAACGTACCTCATGTGTGTGAGTTAACTCATATCCTTATGTGATTTAACTCTGCTCCTTCTTGCAAGAATAAATTAGAACCTGATCATTGATTCTCAACCTGGTGTCGAGTGATATTTTTCTAACAGATACGTTCATAAGAAACGTAACGTGGGAGTATCATATGCACGCAAAAACAGACTTCTGCACGCCTTAGCAAAGTCGTGTCATTTGTACGCAGACTGAAGAGAGTGAGCTGATTCAATAGACAAGCAGGTTAGGCTTTACACAGTCTTATACACATCTATGTCTTTTATATGGAGCTACATTAGCATTTATTGTTAAGGCGACTGGAGGAATATAAACCCAGCATTCACTCTCCTTTCAACTCTTTTTGCCTCGAAGTTATGAGTGAATTCTCTCATAACTGGGTTAGGATTGAGGGTTAAATAATATCTGTCTCAAGGGAGCCACAGTATTTCTGCTAAAAGACACTTTTAAGAAACCCATTATGAAGTCATGTAAGGCTTGCAAAGGATGGGACCATCTTTTCTCTTCAGAGGAAGACAGTGAAGTGCATATTCATCTCTAAGTTCAGTGCAGTATTGAATCTGAATCATCTAATGGCAGCGTTTTTACTTCTTCTTTTCTAAAAGGAAGGAGCGCTGCCCCTGCCATGAACTAGCTTCACATAATCACTCATTAGATATAAGTTCTGCTCTGCTCCCTGGAAATTCACTTCTAAGTAGGGCTTGCTGATTTCTGCAGGGATACGAAGAATAAAAAGTGCAGGGAAATGGTTCATGTGAGGACTGGAATAATATGTTTTGCCGGAGGATGTTAAACACAGTTCACTTGTTACACGGCTTTGCGCACACTGACAATTGGAAAAGACAACATGCTGTCTGCACGTGACGCTGGTGTTGATAAGCTGCGTGTTGTGATCGGTTCATCGTGATTTCTTGTGTTTTTGGTCAGTGTGGGCAGAACAGCGCTTCCTGTGTGTGTGTGTGTGTGTGTGTGTGTGTGTGTGTGTGTGTGTGTGTGTGTGTGTGTGTGTGTGTGTGTGTGTGTGTGTGTGAAAATGGAAAAGCAAAAGCAGGTACATTTCCACAGCAGCAGACCACACTATCACTGTGCCATTTATCTTCAGCCAGGAGCATAATTAGCTGTGAGCTAACCTCTCTTCAGAGAGCTGCTTCAACTCCAGGCACAGGAGCGCGCTGGAACATTTTCACATTACGTTTCAACCTCCACACACATGATGACACATAATACCCGGACACATGCTCACCAGGAACCAGTGCAATATGCAACGACTATTAAAAGGGGTTAGTGGTTGAGTATGCTCTCTATGGATAGCCTCACACAAAGTGAATGTTACCCATATGACACTCAACTTCCTGTCACAATTCAATCGTCCAAAGAGTTCCTCCATATCTTTGATATAAAAAAGCAGTACATTTGATGGCTGACCGTCACAAAAAACCTTCGTAAGGCTGAGGGGTACGTCACGCACTCACCTTCGCACGCACGCACCATTCTGCTATAAATATTTCATATTTCTGTATACATGACTTGATTGTTGAGCTGTTGAGGTGCAGCGGTCCTCTCTCAAGATGATCGCTTTATGACTCAACAGGCTGAATAAGAAAAATGAAAATCTCAGTTTCCTGGAGATGTGCTTATTTTACAAGAGCACGGTGTTTTCCACTGAATCCAAGAGCTGTGGAAATAGAGGATGACACAAACAACACCACAGGCTTCTTTAGCTTGCTGTGCATCTGTGTGTGTGGCCTGAGCAAAGACAGGATACAGAGAGACAGGATACAGAAAGAAAGCTGCCAGTGAAATGGACAGCTTGACTCACAAAGGTGAAACTTAAAAATGTGCTTGAATCTGGAAAGAAAGACCAAGATTTTTCAAATATATCTACTTTCTTTCTAGGAAATTAATCATTTTTGGTTTGAACATGTGTGTTGTTCAGGGCGGGAGACGTCCTGTTGATTTTAAACCTCAGGAAGGATTCTACGACTAAAAAAAGCAGCTTGGTCGAGTCTTTGATCTGCTGCTCAAGTGGACCTGCACCTGTGGAAACATTGCACATGTATCACACTTTGTTTTAGTTATTGTTATGTGTTCGTCTTCTTTCTCCCCATGATGGCTATTTGAACACACCCACTCTGCTGCCGTGTACTTCACATTTTCTGTGCCAGGAATCTTCACACATTGTCGTCTTTGCCCAACAGATTGAGGCTGCCGCACAGAGGAAGGCTGACCAAATATTGATGCCAAGTTGTCACTCAGAAATGCACGAGTGTGTGTGTGTGTGTGTGTGTGTGTGTGCGTGCCACTTCCCCGGGCAGTATGTTAATCCTTACATGGCATTCCCTTCATCCCCCTGGTGTTTTGTTGTTTTTAGACTCAGATTGAAGCTGTGTGTCGTGCTGGAAAACCCAAGGGAGCCCTGAAGATATAAAAACACACTCTATGTATAGCCTAAGTATGATCAGATATTAAACTACACATCAATACTGTTTTAAAATACAAGGAATATCATTTGATATGAACCGAATTGTCTTCTTGTTGTTTCATCCTGTTTCTCTACAGTGTAATGATTGCTCACGAGGGGTTGACAACTATTGTATTTACCCCCATGTGCTGTTAAGACGCCATTTGATCCTCAATCATTCAGCGTTAGCATTGCTTTCCAAGAAGGAGCAACAGTAAATTCACCTCAGTGCCGGTAGCCCTCCTACCCGACTGCTGTCTTTAGAGATCAGACTGTGTAATACAGTTCATTGATATAAACCCACTGACTATATGCTGACATCTAACGTATAAGAGTATATCTTCATTCTACCCCATGCCTACTCTAAGTCGGTGTATAGGGTTTCCAGTTTCCATGTTCAGGGTTTCCTACAAACTCTGTGTAAAAGGTCGTCCAGAAACCGGTTGTAAAAGGTTATTTAGAACCAGTTTCATGGTGTTGTCTAGAAAGCTTATTCTATGTCTATAAATTGGGTGTACAGGGTTATCTAGAAACTTAATTTCAATACTCTCTCCTCTCTCAATAAGTGATCAGGGGCGTTACTCCCCAGCTAGCCAATCATCGCACCCGCTAACCCCTTTAAATCTGCTCTTCCCTCTCCGTCAGTTGTCATTCCAGGTGTCAACGCACAACCCTCCTCCACCCCTTCGCCTCCTGTCTCCTAATACAGGGCCAAGCTAAAGACCTTCTCCCTTCAGACCGGACTGAACTACTTATCACCACCACCAGTGTCTTGACCCCGGGGGTTTCATACATCACGTCTCTCTTGATTGAAATGAAGTTAAGGATTTTCTAGTATTCAGGGTTTTCTATAAACTAGGAGTACAGGGTTGGCTACAACAACTACAAGGTTCTTTAGAAACCGAGTTTTCAGGCTTTTCTAGAAACTACAGGTGTACAAGGTTGTCTATAAATTGGGTTGTTTGGAAAGGTGTGTTCAGGGTTTTCGAGAAACTTGGTAAACAATGTTGTCTAAAAATGAAGTTAAGGATTTTCTAGAAACTGAGTATTCATGGTTTTCTAGAAACTATGTGTACAGGGTTGGCTACAATAACTGTCAAGGAATATTTTTAATTCGATCTCTTTGTGTCTTGAGTTTCTCAGCTTTTCTGAGAAACCTGTCAAATTAGAAACATATGCTTTGTGTCAAATCGCAGCTCCTATTTGTAATGTGTGGAGAACACAGGTCAAGAGGTCCTCTGCCTTCCTGTGGGTGAGGGGTTTGGTTCATTTGAGTTGGGAATACAGATGGGTCTTTGTCCCAAGGTCTGGTAATGATTAGGAAAAGGCGGGCTTTCTAAGACCGCCTTTTCTCTCCAGGTTTCTACTCTTTGTGTCTTCAGAGTTTGCTTGGTAGTTTACATGTAAAGTGTAAAATGCTCTGTGATCTCTCCGGCCGTATTCTACTCTCAATAAATATCAGTGTTTGACTAAAGCCGCTCCTGCTTCCATCCTTTCCTGAGCCTTGGCTCTGCATTGCTGCTACAGAAGTTTTCTTCACAATAACTACAATGTTTTATATGTCTAAAGGGTTGTATAGAAATAGAAACCAGTTGTATGCGGTTATCTAGAAACTAGTACAGATGTTGACTAGAAAGTAGGTGTACAAGGGTGTCTAGCAAACGGTTGTACAGAGTTGATTAGAACTGGGTTGTAGGGTCTCAAGAAAGTTGTCTGGAAACTCTGTAGACAGGGTTATCTAGAAAATGGGAAAACACTGGTTTCTAGAAATGTGGTGTTCAGAGTTGCGTAGAAAGTAGATGTACAAGGTTTGTTCAGAAACTGGGTTGTTTAGGAACTGGGTGTACAGGGTTGTTTAGAAACCTGGTTGAGAGGGTTTTCTATATCTAAAGGGTTGTCTAGAAACCGGTTATCTAGAAACTAGTACTTGCTGTAGAAGGGTTGTTTAGGGACTGGGTGTACGTGGAGTTTTCTAGACACTGGGAAAACACCGGTGTCTAGAAATGTGGTGTTCAGAGTTGACTAGAAGTAGATGTACAGGGTTGTTTAGGAACTGGGTTGTTTAGGAACTGGGTTGTTTAGGAACTGGGTTGTTTAGGAATTGGGTGTACTGGTTGTTTAGGAACTGGGTTGTTTAGGAACTGGGTGTACTGGTTGTTTAGGAACTGGGTTGTTTAGGAACTGGGTGTACTGGTTTGTTTAGGAACTGGGTTGTTTAGGAACTGGGGTGTACATGGTTGTTTAGGAACTGGGTTGTTTAGGAACTGGGTGTACATGGTTGTTTAGGAACTGGGTTGTTTAGGAACTGGGTGTACTGGTTGTTTAGGAACTGGGTTGTTTAGGAACTGGGTGTACAGGGTTGTTTAGGTACTGGGTGTACATGGTTGTTTAGGAACTGGGTATACATGGTTGTTTAGGAACTGGGTTGTTTAGGAACTGGGTTGTTTAGGTACTGGGTTGTTTAGGAACTGGGTGTACAGGGTTGTTTAGGAACTGGGTGTACATGGTTGTTTAGGAACTGGGTGTACTGGTTGTTTAGGAACTGGGTTGTACATGGTTGTTTAGGAACTGGGTGTACTGGTTGTTTAGGAACTGGGTGTACTGGTTGTTTAGGAACTGGGTGTACTGGTTGTTTAGGAACTGGGTGTACTGGTTGTTTAGGAACTGGGTGTACTGGTTGTTTAGGAACTGGGTGTACTGGTTGTTTAGGAACTGGGTGTACTGGTTGTTTAGGAACTGGGTTGAAAAGGTTTTCTGGATGAGAGGCCATGTTGACTCATGAGGATTGCAGGCTACACACAATCATCCACTCTCGACCCACTCTCATGTGCCGAGGTTGGATGCATCAGTCATTTACTCTTACATAATGACTCTGGAGAAATGTGCACACACAGGCCTGAAAACCATTTAGCAATTTCATTTCTGTTATTGTTATTGTTGATGAGCACATTGTCCTACAGTGTATTATATTCCAAGAACAATACTTTCACCCAGGCTTATATAATGGCCCTCTCAGGGGGGCCATGCATTACAGTTATTATCCGTAACTAGCTTCTATACAGGACACAGCAGCTTCAATCTGTGTAAGTGAGAAGAGTACTGGACGCAGAGAATAAGGAAAAAGAGATACACTCTTAAAAGCATTAAACAAAAGGAGAAAGAGTGAGCTGCATAAAAGTAAAAACTCAGTCCCAAAAATAAAAACAGCTCAGCACCGACCGTGGCATTTAACAAATGATCTTATCTATGATTTATGTAATTACACATGAAAGCCTCGTTGTCTCATATACACTGTGAACCAGCAGCATCTTATGAAAGATCCTCACCCAATCAGAAGTCCAGAATGTGATTAAATCCACGTTCCCAAAATAATATGTTTTTCATTTTGCTAAATCAGATGCAATTTAACAATGGCCACATAAACAGGCCCTCCACTGACCAGTCCTTAATAAAAACACTCTAAGTATTAAGAAGAATCGCCATGATGTCAGTGTGAGGTTGTTTCATCTCGCTCACGTCTGTAATGCCGTCATAAAATCCATTTTCTCAAGCAAAACAAAGTCAAGTGCAGGTCTCTGAGTTGAGGAAACTGAAGTATCATTCAGTCTGACATCTAATGTCGCACACAGAGATGGTACACACATCCTTTCCTCAAGTAGAAGTACAGATACTCGTGTTTAAAGATACTCTGGTGAAAGTAGAAGTACTGACTAAACTTCTTTACTCAAGTCAAATTAAAGAGGCTTTGAAATGTCCTTCAGTAAAAAGTACCCATAACTAGCAGCTGCTTTGAAAGAGTACCTCACCTCCCTTTATATTAATAGAACAATAATGTCATTGTTAGCTAATGAATGTTTCCATGCTGAACAACGGCAACATGACAACGTTTCCATTGGTCCCTCTTCTTTAGAGAAGACCAGGAAATGATGGATACACGGATCGTGTTCAAATCAATAGGCACGCAATGACTCTAAAGAATAATGATCACGCATCAAACACACATTCAGACTAAAGGAACCAGCTGTTTGGGAAATGAGAGAAGTAGAAAGTACAGGTATTTGAGTTCAACATGTAAGAAGTAGAAAGTACAGGTATTTGGGTTCAACATGTAAGAAGTAGAAAGTACAGGTATTTGGGTTCAATATGTAAGAAGTAGAAAGTACAGGTATTTGAGTTCAATATGTAAGAAGTAGAAAGTACAGGTATTTGAGTTCAACATGTAAGAAGTAGAAAGTACAGGTATTTGAGTTCAACATGTAAGAAGTAGAAAGTACAGGTATTTGTGTTCAACATGTAAGAAGTAGAAAGTACAGGTATTTGAGTTCAACATGTAAGAAGTAGAAAGTACAGGTATTTGAGTTCAACATGTAAGAAGTAGAAAGTACAGGTATTTGAGTTCAACATGTGAGAAGTAGAAAAGTACAGGTATTTGGGTTCAACAGGTAAGAAGTAGAAGTACAGGTATTTGTGTTCAACATGTAAGAAGTAGAAAGTACAGGTATTTGAGTTCAATATGTAAGAAGTAGAAAGTACAGGTATTTGAGTTCAACATGTAAGAAGTAGAAAGTACAGGTATTTGAGTTCAACATGTAAGAAGTAGAAAGTACAGGTATTTGAGTCCAACATGTAAGAAGTAGAAAGTACAGGTATTTGTGTTCAACATGTAAGAAGTAGAAAGTACAGGTATTTGTGTTCAACATGTAAGAAGTAGAAAGTACAGTATTTGAGTTCAACATGTAAGAAGTAGAAAGTACAGGTATTTGAGTTCAACATGTAAGAAGTAGAAAGTACAGGTATTTGAGTTCAACATGTGAGAAGTAGAAAAGTACAGGTATTTGGGTTCAACAGGTAAGAAGTAGAAAGTACAGGTATTTGTGTTCAACATGTAAGAAGTAGAAAGTACAGGTATTTGTGTTCAACATGTAAGAAGTAGAAAGTACAGGTATTTGAGTTCAACATGTAAGAAGTAGAAAGTACAGGTATTTGAGTTCAACATGTAAGAAGTAGAAAGTACAGGTATTTGAGTTCAACATGTAAGAAGTAGAAAGTACAGGTATTTGGGTTCAATATGTAAGAAGTAGAAAGTACAGGTATTTGAGTTCAATATGTAAGAAGTAGAAAGTACAGGTATTTGAGTTCAACATGTAAGAAGTAGAAAGTACAGGTATTTGAGTTCAACATGTAAGAAGTAGAAAGTACAGGTATTTGTGTTCAACATGTAAGAAGTAGAAAGTACAGGTATTTGAGTCCAACATGTAAGAAGTAGAAAGTACAGGTATTTGTGTTCAACATGTAAGAAGTAGAAAGTACAGGTATTTGTGTTCAACATGTAAGAAGTAGAAAGTACAGGTATTTGAGTTCAACATGTAAGAAGTAGAAAGTACAGGTATTTGAGTTCAACATGTAAGAAGTAGAAAGTACAGGTATTTGAGTTCAACATGTGAGAAGTAGAAAAGTACAGGTATTTGGGTTCAACAGGTAAGAAGTAGAAAGTACAGGTATTTGTGTTCAACATGTAAGAAGTAGAAAGTACAGGTATTTGTGTTCAACATGTAAGAAGTAGAAAGTACAGGTATTTGAGTTCAACATGTAAGAAGTAGAAAGTACAGGTATTTGAGTTCAACATGTAAGAAGTAGAAAGTACAGGTATTTGAGTTCAACATGTAAGAAGTAGAAAGTACAGGTATTTGGGTTCAATATGTAAGAAGTAGAAAGTACAGGTATTTGAGTTCAATATGTAAGAAGTAGAAAGTACAGGTATTTGAGTTCAACATGTAAGAAGTAGAAAGTACAGGTATTTGAGTTCAACATGTAAGAAGTAGAAAGTACAGGTATTTGTGTTCAACATGTAAGAAGTAGAAAGTACAGGTATTGAGTTCAACATGTAAGAAGTAGAAAGTACAGGTATTTGTGTTCAACATGTAAGAAGTAGAAAGTACAGGTATTTGTGTTCAACATGTAAGAAGTAGAAAGTACAGGTATTTGAGTTCAACATGTAAGAAGTAGAAAGTACAGGTATTTGAGTTCAACATGTAAGAAGTAGAAAGTACAGGTATTTGAGTTCAACATGTGAGAAGTAGAAAAGTACAGGTATTTGGGTTCAACAGGTAAGAAGTAGAAAGTACAGGTATTTGAGTTCAACATGTAAGAAGTAGAAAGTACAGGTATTTGAGTTCAACATGTAAGAAGTAGAAAGTACAGGTATTTGAGTTCAACATGTGAGAAGTAGAAAAGTACAGGTATTTGGGTTCAACAGGTAAGAAGTAGAAAGTACAGGTATTTGTGTTCAACATGTAAGAAGTAGAAAGTACAGGTATTTGAGTTCAACATGTAAGAAGTAGAAAGTACAGGTATTTGAGTTCAACATGTAAGATGTCAAAGTAAAGTACTGATACCAGAAAGATGTGCTTAAGTACAGTAACAAAGTATTTGTACTACACTACTTCCCACCTCTGTCGCTCACGGCTGTAATGCCGTCCTAAAATCCCTTTTCTCAAGCAACACAAAGTCAAGTGCAGGTCTCTGAGTTGAGGAAACTGAAGTATCGTTGAGTCTCCCTCTCTCTCCCTCTCCGCTCTGCCAACAGCAGCTTTCTCAAGGGTTGTTTCTAAAGTCATTTTCTCTTGCGGGAATCAAAGTGTTTCACTTCGGCTAGATGGTTCACTTGAAATCAAATACACAAGATCTCTTTCAGTTTTCCAAAGTCGAAATGGGGATGTTTTGCTTTTCTAGGTCTATTTAGTTTATGTTGTATATTATGCTATTATAGCTTTCAGCTTTTAAAGTATATCTCACATTGATACCCATGTCGGTATACTACATATAGAGCTAACAAGCTAGCTTAGCTAAGCATTAGGCTGGAAGCAGGGCGGTGATAGATCTTTAAAATGTTATATGAGGTGGCATAAGTGTGTGCCCAGATGGAAGGCTGACAGGCAGGTAGGCCATCCAGTTACTTTAGCCGGCTCAGATGATTGGTCGAGCTTTCTACAGCGCCACGGCTTCCACAGATGATGTTTCTTTATGGATTTGTTGTCAAAGCATTTAAGATATTCATTGCTATCGGGACGTTAAGAGCATTCCATGGAATATAACAACAAGTGTATCTCGAGCCGGTTTCTCAAACTTACCGACCCCACCTTTAACACCTTCCTTTTTGATAAAGCTTATAGTTAGGGCTGATTAGATTCAGCCCCTAGTTTAGCTGCTATAGGCTTAGACTGTCGGGGGACTTCTTACTTCTTCCTTCTCTCTGTCTGTACCTGTGTACTCTCATGTTCCCAATAACCCAGCTTCCCCCAAATTTCTTTTTGGTGTCTATCTACGCCGGGATCCTGAGTCCTGATCTGAGTCCTGGACTTCGAGTCGTGGCTGAACCTGTCTCTGCGGTCCTGCCTGACTCTCGTCATGCTGCTTCCCTGATGGCTCCCACAGGATTGTTGACATCCTCGTGAATTCATCTTCTTATTACAGACACATGCATTTCCTAACATTTGGTCTTTATGCTGTAAAATGTATTATCTCTTGGATTTACACACGGCATCTATTGCACGTCTGTCCGTCCTGGGAGAGGGATCCCTCCTCTGTTGCTCTCCCTGAGGGTTCTCCATGTTCCCTTTAAACTGTGGGGCTTCTCTGGAAGTGTTTCCTTGTACGATGTGAGGGTCTGAGGACAGAGGGTCTAAGGACAGAGGGTCTAGAGGACAGAGGGTCTGAGGACAGAGGGTCTGAGGACAGAGGGTCTAAGGACAGAGGGTCTAAGGACAGAGGGTCTAAGGACAGAGGGTCTGAGGACAGAGGGTCTGAGGACAGAGGGTCTGAGGACAGAGGGTCTAAGGACAGAGGGTCTAATGACAGATGATCTTAGGACAGAGGGTCTAAGGACAGAGGGTCTAAGGACAGAGGGTCTAAGGATAGAGAGTCTAAGGACAGAGGGTCTAAGGACAGAGGGTCTGAGGACAGAGGGTCTAAGGACAGAGGGTCTAAGGACAGAGGGTCTAAGGACAGAGGGTCTGAGGACAGAGGATCTGAGGACAGAGGGTCTAAGGACAGAGGGTCTAAGGACAGAGGGTCTGAGGACAGAGGGTCTGAGGACAGAGGGTCTAAGGACAGAGGGTCTAAGGACAGAGGGTGTCGTATTGTCATACTGATATTCTGTACAAACTGTGAAGTCCACTGAGACAAATGTAACATGTGTGATATTGGGCTATAAATAAACATTGATTGATTGATTTGTGTCTCTTTGAAGTCATTTTGCAGTTTCTTTTGGTCTAACTTCGGTCTCTTTTAGTTCATGTGTGTGTCTTTGTTTCCATTTGCATCTTGTTGTTGTAGTTTTCCAGTCTCTTTGCGGTTGTTCATTTGTTATTTGTGTGCGTGTTTATCTCCAGCTCCTTCCTTTCCTCTTCCCTTCCCTCTGGGAGTCATTTCTATCTCTCGTCCAATTCTCTCACATCACTCTTCCTCTGCCCAGTCTTCTGCATTTTTCCATTTGTTCCACCATAGCTGGAAACATTTGACCTTTCGATAAACAGTTAACTGCGGAACATGTAATTAAGTTTAAGTTGCTCGGTAAAGTTAGGAGAACAATGCAAACGTTCGATTAAAGCCATCATATTGAATAAATCCTGTTAAGCGTTTATTTAGTAAACTCATTATTGACAATCACAGGTTTCAGTCTTTATGCTAAGCTAAGCTAATTGCATACTGGATCTGCCTGAACAACAACAACAACAACAACAACACAAGAAACATCCCAGTCGCTGCAGGGGGAAATAACTCATGGGAAATACATGCAACAAGACCATTCACTGGAGTTCTGTTGAAAGGAAAGAGCAAAGCTTACTTCCTGTCTTCTGTTCACATTAGCAAGCACTACATTAATCTGAAGAAGCTCGAGCCGTGTCCTCAAATTATTTATAAGTGAGACTTCTTCCATGCAAGACAGTTTCAAAAGAACTGCCGTAATGAATTAGTCCCATGCAGGGACCGTAGATCAGAGGAATGGCACTGAAATGTCCAGATCACATGAGCTTCGAGCCTCAGGGGGAATACGTGAGAATGATTTATGAAGAATTGAGCCTGGAGTCTTTCAGTGGCATGGAGCGGCAAAGTCCTTTCACAGCAGTTTATCTACAAGACAGTCTTAATGCAGATTCGTGGAATTCACTGAATAGTGTAAAGATATGGGGATGTGCAGAAGAGGCAGCGATTTCTAGGAAGATGTCATATAGTATAAATGAAATTAGCATTAAACGTGGAACACTTCCTGTATCTGTACGGGTCATGACATTACATGTTAGATGCTTTTATCCAAAGCGACTTATATACTCAATACTGAGTGTCTTGCCCAGGGACACAACGACATGCTGACTGCAGTGGGGTTTGAACCTGGTCCGAACAACTACGCACAATCCACTGCGCCACACGCCTCCAGGATCTCTATATTAATTCTCTAAATGATGTATTCGAAGAAGATAGTTCTGTGTGTACGAAAAGAGAGACTCAAAGAATTACACTAACTTGATAATAGCAATACAACAACAGCATCATCATCGGAAGCGTGTTCGCTCAGCCTCAACATGTGCTGAACATCAAAGAGAGGCGGAGCAATTGATGTCACACACACATTATAGTGATATCACACACACTTCACACACCCTTCACACATAGCCTGTGTGATCAGTATGTGTTAGGCCCATTAATCATAACATTCTCTAGGAATGTATGTTCAATTTAAGGCGACAATTGCATGAAAGAAGACAGACTGTAAATGATGAAATTAAGAGGCTATGAAAAAATAAATAAGAGGCACTATATGCACCACACTTTCCCTTTCCCTGACATCTCTAAGCTGTTGACCAATCACAACAGAGCAGGCCAGCTAACCAATCAGAGCAGAGGGTGAAAAGAGGTGCTGGAGCATTAAAGCATGGAGACATGTAGAGACACTACATACTGATATACACCTGAACATCAGCAGGAGAGGACTCTTTAAAGTAGAGACACTACATACTGATATACACCTGAACATCAGCAGGAGAGGACTCTTTAAAGTAGAGACACTACATACTGATATACACCTGAACATCAGCAGGAGAGGACTCTTTAAAGTAGAGACACTACATACTGATATACACCTGAACATCAGCAGGAGAGGACTCTTTAAAGTAGAGACACTGATATACACCTGAACATCAGCAGGAGAACATCAGGAGGAGAGGACTCTTTAAAGTAGAGACACTACATACTGATATACACCTGAACATCAGCAGGAGAGGACTCTTTAAAGTAGAGACACTACATACTGATATACACTCTGAACATCAGCAGGAGAGGACTCTTTAAAGTAGAGGATACCTTACATACTGATCTACACCTGGAACATCAGCAGGAGAGGACTCTTTAAAGTAGAGACACGTACATACTGATTATACACCTTGAACATCAGCAGTGAGAGGGACTCTTAAATGTAAGAGACACTACATACTGATATCACACCTGAACATCAGCAGGAGAAGGACTCTTTAAAGTAGAGACACTACACTACTGATATACACCTGAACATCAGCAGGAGAGGACTCTTTAAAGTAGAGACACTACATACTGATATACACCTGAACATCAGCAGGAGAGGACTCTTTAAAGTAGAGACACTACATACTGATATACACCTGAACATCAGCAGGAGAGGACTCTTTAAAGTAGAGACACTACATACTGATATACACCTGAACATCAGCAGGAGAGGACTCTTTAAAGTAGAGACACTACATACTGATATACACCTGAACATCAGCAGGAGAGGACTCTTTAAAGTAGAGACACTACATACTGATATACACCTGAACATCAGCAGGAGAGGACTCTTTAAAGTAGAGACACTACATACTGATATACACCTGAACATCAGCAGGAGAGGACTCTTTAAAGTAGAGACACTACATACTGATATACACCTGAACATCAGCAGGAGAGGACTCTTTAAAGTAGAGACACTACATACTGATATACACCTGAACATCAGCAGGAGAGGACTCTTTAAAGTAGAGACACTACATACTGATATACATACTGATATACACCTGAACATCAGCAGGAGAGAACTCTTTAAAGTAGAGACACTACATACTGATATACACCTGAACATCAGCAGGAGAGGACTCTTTAAAGTAGAGACACTATCTACATGAAAATGAGCAGAATGGGTCCTCTAACTATCACATTATCACTTTGCGTTGCACTCAACTTCTGTCTGTTTCTTGATTTGTTTCTTTTCCTCAGCTTCATCCTGCCTTTGCAAATCAACTCACAGACTTAAGATGACATGGCATTTGTTCTACGAGTCCTTGAACCCATCCAAAGCTTGCCATAGAGTTTCTCAGTTCTCCTTCCACTCAGCTTCCTCGTGGGCAAAGCAATCCTTTCTGAGCCGTCCTTCGCTCTCACAAAAGATCCTGTCTGAGCAACAACACCTGTCCTGTTTCCCTTGTGTTGCCAGCTGCTCCCACTCACCTGCCGCAAAACACACCGAGGTAGACGGCAGCTGCACGTTCTGCACAATGTGAACGAACAATCCCAATACTTTAAATGTAAGTGCATGATTGGTTTTGTTCACTGCCTGCAGCTAGATGGCTTTTCGAATAAAACCAGAAGACAAAAACGGGCCCTTCTGTCTGTAACTAGGCTGTGTGTGTGTGTGTGTGTGTGTGTGTGTGTGTGTGTGTGTGTGTGTGTGTGTGTGTGTGTGTGTGTGTGTGTGTGTGTGTGTGTGTGTGTGTGTGTGTGTGTGTGTGTGTGTGTGTGTGTGTAATATGCTCCTACAACGGCTTCAGATCAGGAGTGATGATTCGATTACTGATTACACAAGTCACAAGTCATCAAAGGTCCTTCTGATGTGTGTGTGTGTGTGTGTGTGTGTGTGTGTGTGTGTGTGTGTGTGTGTGTGTGTGTGTGTGTGTGTGTGTGTGTGTGTGTGTGTGTGTGTGTGTGTGTGTGTGTGTGTGTGTGTGTGTGTGTGTGTGTGTGTGTGGTTACACAGACTCTACTTCGCCTCTACTCTAATTCCCCCCCAATAAATCCTTGACAGTCGTCTTCCCTTCTGGATTAACAGCATGTCACGTGTTCTGAATTGACCAATCAGAATTGAGTATTCAACTAAACCATGTTATAAAGCATCATAATTTATTTTCATTATATTTGTTATGTATGTTGCTATTATATGAATTACCATAATGTGTATGTCCGTATATTAACTTTATTTACTTGAATTGATGTCATGTCAGTCGTTTTTTTCGTATTTAATTATTTATTTTAACATTGTTGTCATGTACGTACGTTTCATTATTTAAATAACATTTAAACGTAAAAAAATTACGCTGATTTTACTGATTTTTTTGTGTCTTTCAATGTGGAAAATAATACAAAACAATGGTTAATAACAAAATTAATCTGTAACACATTACATTTTCTAAGTCAAGCTCCCAGAAATCAATTAAAACCTCGATTTGCAGACTTGTCTCACTAAAACTGAAACTAAACACGTGTGAAATTAAGGTGGTTTCCAAGAGAAGTTTGTATATTAAATTCAAAAACAACCAACACATGGACGCTGGTTCCTGCAATCAGGAGGAAGAGACCATACAAGCAAACCAGATGATCACACTGCAGAAACACAACACGCTCGTTAAGAGTTCTCCACTCCTCCTATAACCTTGGTGTTCAAATCTAATTTCTGACACAGGAGCTCTTTGAAGGACAAAAGCCCCTCTTAATGGACTCTTTCAGGCCTCAGTGTGCCTACTGTGCATTTCTCTCTGAATAGCTTTATGGAAGTTATTTTGCAGTTAAAAATTATGACTCGGAAGTCGGAACTAAGTTGCACAAAGTCTCACATGCGTCATAGTCTAAGAGACGTTATTATGTGAACCACACGCCAATATAATGAGCACTAAGAGAACTCAGGCTAGAGACCAAACAGTACACTAAGAGTGTCACAATGAAGTGACTGCATGAAATCAATTCTTTTGGGGCGTTATATCTCAGTCAGAGCGTCCTTTGACATTAGTTAAAGAGTGCTCTCCTGCTGATGTTCAGGTGTATATCAGTATGTAGTGTCTCTACTTTAAAGAGTCCTATCCTGCTGATGTTCAGGTGTATATCAGTATGTAGTGTTTCTACTTTAAAGAGTCCTCTCCTGCTGATGTTCAGGTGTATATCAGTATGTAGTGTCTCTACTTTAAAGAGTCCTCTCCTGCTGATTTTCAGGTGTATATCAGTATGTAGTGTCTCTACTTTAAGAGTGCCTCTCCTGCTGATGTTCAGGTGTCATATCAGTATGTAGTGTCTTCTACTTTAAAGAGTCCTCTCCTGCTGATGTTCAGGTGTCATATCAGTATGTAGTGTCTCTACTTTAAAGAGTCCTCTCCTGCTGATGTTCAGGTGTATATCAGTATGTAGTGTCTCTACTTTAAAGAGTCCTCTCCTGCTGATGTTCAGGTGTATATCAGTATGTAGTGTCTCTACTTTAAAGAGTCCTCTCCTGCTGATGTTCAGGTGTATATCAGTATGTAGTGTCTCTACTTTAAAGAGTCCTCTCCTGCTGATGTTCAGGTGTATATCAGTATGTAGTGTCTCTACTTTAAAGAGTCCCTCTCCTGCTGATGTTCAGGTGTATATCAGTATGTAGTGTTCTCTACTTTAGAGAGTCCTCTCCTGCTGATGTTCAGGTTCATATCAGTATGTAGTGTCTCTACTTTAAAGAGTCCTCTCCTGCTGATGTTCAGGTTCATATCAGTATGTAGTGTCTCTACTGGGACATGTTTCCATGCTTTAATGTTCAAAAAGCTCTTTATTTTTGTCATACTGTCTGTGCTGCAGCACCTCTTTTCACCCTCTGTCTGAAACCAGAGCCCAGTCTGCTCTGATTGTTTAGCTGGCCGGCTCTGTTATGAATTTGTTGGATTGATAGCCAATAGAAGTGCGAGGGATTTTTTAAGTTAAAAAACTAACGTTAGGCTACAGAGGAACTACAGCACGGTCACATGACTTCATGTCACCACCGCTAAGCTAAAGGAGGCTAATGTTGGGCTATAAAGGAACTACAGCAAGGTCACATGACTTCACGTCACCACCGCTAAGCTAAAGGCGGCTAATGTTGGGCTATAAAGGAATGCAGCACGGTCACATGACTCACGTCATCACCGCTAAGCTAAAGGCGGCTAATGTTGGGCTAAAAGGAACTACAGCACGGTCACTGACTTCACCACTGCTAAGCTAAAGGCGGCTAATGTTGGCTATAAAGGAACTACAGCACGGTCCCATGATTCACTTCACCCACTGCTAAGCTAATGCGGTAATGTTTTGGCTTATCAAGGAACTACAGCCCCGGTCCACCCAGTTGAACTTTTACACCCGTCAACCACCGCCTAAGCTAAAGGCGGCTCTAATGTTGGGTCATAAAGCAACTACCAGCACGGTTCACATGACTTCAGTCACCAACCTGCTAAGCTAAAGGCGGCTAATGTTGGGCTATAAAGGAAACTACAGCACGGTCACCTGACTTACGTCACCACCGCTAAGCTAAAGGTGGCTAATGTTGGGCTATAAAGGAACTACAGCACGGGTCACATGACTTCACGTCACCACCGCTAAGCTAAAGTTGGCTAATGTGGGCTATAAAGGAACTACAGCACGGTCACATGATTTCACGTCACCACCGCTAAGCTAAAGGTGGCTAATGTTGGGCTATAAAGGAACTACAGCACGGTCACATGACTTCACCATCCGCTAAGCTAAAGGCGGCTAATGTTTGGGCTCTATAAAGGAACTACAGCACTGGTCACATGACTTCACGTCACCACCGCTAAGCTAAAGGAGGTAATGTTGGGCTCTAAAGGAACTACAGCCAAGGTCACATGACTTCACGTCACCACCGCTAAGCTAAAGGCGGCTAATGTTGGGCTATAAAGGAACTGCAGCACGGTCACATGACTTCACGTCATCACCGCTAAGCTAAAGGCGGCTAATGTTGGGCTATAAAGGAACTACAGCACGGTCACATGACTTCACCACTGCTAAGCTAAAGGCGGCTAATGTTGGGCTATAAAGGAACTGCAGCACGGTCACATGACTTCCCGTCACCACCGCTAAGCTAAAGGCAGCTAATGTTGGGCGTGATGATGTTTAGTCGTCTCATTTAGACACTTGTTAGCAACCTCTATTTTTGAAGTCCCCAGTGGGGTATTTACTGATGCATTTGATGTTGTAGAATAAACATCTTTCCAGCTTGTGTTAACAACAGATCTTATTTTAGGCTTTCAACTGGAACATGTTACAAAAACAACTTCCAATTGAGGGAACAGGAAGTGCTAACTCAGTGCTAGCTCTGTACTCCTTGTCCTGGATTGAATTTCAACTGTACTCCTGTCTGTGGGAAAGCAATGATTCATGCTGTTTTGGAACATTGTTTCTCCCGGAGCATTATCTTCCCTTCAGTGTGCTTACGTTTCTCTGTGTCACGCTTTATTTTAAAGGTCACTCTAATGGAGCGCTCCTCATCTGTACTGACGCAGAATCTCCTGATCCACGCAGAGCCATTAGACCCTAACTAGTGAAATTGAAATGTGTGTTTCCTGCACTCAGGAAAAAAGAGAGCCGGTAATGATGGAACACTCAAAGATTTCTGAGACCTAAATTCACCAAACTTTGTGACTTAGTGTCTGGGTCTATTTCTTCTCATTAAGGGGCTCGTTTTTACACAAACACTCTTCATTTGGGGAAGTTTGTATGCATAATTTGATGGTATTAATGTCCTTATTTTTGTTAAAACACACAAGTAAGTAAGTAGACAACTCAACAAAATACATATAATCGGTCTAGTTGTTTCTTAGATATTTTAAAAAGAACTCAATATGTCCGATTTAATGCGTAAAAGTTACAAATGATATGAATAGATTTTATTTGTGAACCAAATCTCAGGTCTTACCTCAATCAGATCCTATTAAAAGATTATGTGAAGACAAAATGAAATTGAAATAGGTGTTGGTCTTCTCTGCACACAGAAAAACTTTCTGTAACGATGGGGGACATTTTTACGTGGATGTGTATGCACAATTATTTTATTATAATGCATACATATTGACGTCAAAGAAGCATGCTACAAGTCCCTCTATTTCACCAGGAAAGGTCTTGCTGAATATCAGGCTTTATTAATGACAAATTCCAGGTATTTATATACAAAACAGACTCAATCACATTAACCCTGAAGCGTAATAAAAGATTTGAAGGTTCAGTGATCTTGTCTCCGAGAGTCAACATCATGAGTTTGGATAGAAAAAGTGAAAACATTTGATTTTGAGTTTATTTTAGTTCATAATGAGCCGAACCCTGTGTTTCCTGTGATGTAGAAGATAAATGAGATCACAGATAATAGATGAAAAGTTTAACCATTACCGTCCAGCTACAACTGTCAAGAGTAGGACCAAAAATATTTGAGTAAACGAGAGAAAGGGTTTATTTAAAGGTCCCGTGTCATGGCCATTTCTACTGATCATAATTCCATAGTTGAGGTCTACTAGAATAGATTCACATTGTTCAATGTTCCAAACTCACATTGGTTTCTCACAGCATCTCTGTATAGTCTGTGTATTCACTCTCTGTCCTACACGGCTTGTTGGAGCTCCTACCCCCCCCCCCCCCCCCCCTCCCTGTGAGCCCACTGTGCTCTGATTGGTCAGCTCGCCCACTCTGTTCTGATGAGTCCACCACCGTTACAGAGGCTTTGAAGGTAAACTATACTTACCTTCAAAGCCTCTCTTAAAGAGCACCTTCGGGGGAGAGCGTTGCAGAACTGGCCCCGGTAATGGTACACATCTCAACCTGTCGTACAATGGACAGCTTCCCCCCCCATCTATGTATATACTCGCATTTTAGACTTACTAACTGTATATCTGTAGACTTGGTTGGTCTTAAATGTCCGGTTAGGATGTATTAGAACGAAATCTAAAATGAAAATTGTAAATAAGAAATCTGTATGTAAAAAACCACCTGTATGTAAATTGTAAATAACCATCTGTTTGTCAAATATGTCTTACATGTCTTAAATGTGTGAGGAGCTCCACGGATTGGCCCATTTCAAACAGACAAGATGGACAAGAAGATGAGTTTATGCTCTCAATCTCTAGTTTCAAGTCTTCTGCAATACAGTATGATATTTAATTTGTAAATGATTGTCCTTTTTAAGGTAAAAAAAAGACGATAAGGCAGGGTATGTTTACATTGTAGCTACTCATATCCAGCAGGGGGCGAAGTCAGATTGTATAGAAGTCTATGAGAAAATGTACTTACTTCTAACTTGATTTATTAACTCACTAAAAATGTCCTTGATGAGTTTATGCTCTCAATCTGTAGTTTCAAGTCTTCTTTAACACATAATGGTGATCGGTTTAATAAGTTATCGTCCAATTAGAGTAAATGGATCATAAAGCAGGGTATGCTTAAGTTGTAGCTACTATACTGCGATGACAGGACTAGACAGGTGAACAAAAAGACTAAACATAAATCTAACCTGGAACGTGAAACAATAACATGAACCCGATTAACATGACATAAACAATTTAGCAGACATGACGGGATGTTAGACTGTAAGTGTAAATATTCACATTGACATGGAATTGTATCTCGTTGCACCGTCATCGCTCCGACCTCTGCTTTTACAACTGTTATTTATGTGTGTCTATGTTTTACTGCAGTGAGAGTTGTGAAATAAATGTTGTTGTATTTCGATCTCTCTGTCTGTACACACAAACTGAAAGATTGACAAGAAAGTTGACTTTGACTTCTATGTTTCCTGAAGGATGTCTGTACGGAGAAGGAAAGGCGCTTCAACCAGGCAGCGACGGGGGCTTCGAACCCACCGGTTACTACTCAAACCCCCCCACCTCTCACTCTACAGGTAAGACCGCAGAGCAATGGTCCATATCCTCCAATCAGAGTGCTTCTTAGAGGATCTGAAACCCTCTCTTCCCGCCACACCTCTTGCCGTTATGGGCCAGATGTGTGGAAGTGAGAAAGCTAGTGGGGTTGAGTGAAATAACTATTTATTCCAAAGAAAATAGCCTCAAAATATCCCGAAAATGTTTTCACACTAAGCTGAAAGAACAATAATAATAATAATAGTTATTGACAATAACAAGATATTCTATTCTTCTCATGTAAACGTCGGCATTGTAGGGTATCCTGTCTCTGCCTGTAAAACATCCACTGCATATTTACTGAGGGAGGAATACCAAAGCGTAACTGATTAACCATCACAACAATTACACTGTAACATCATAACTGAATAACACACGGCATTAGACCGCCAGAGATGCATGTGGTTCTGTTCTTATTTCACTGTAGAAAATAAGGTCGTAGTTGCATTTGCCAAATAATCACACTCTGGAAGAATACGTGATTATTCGTAGTGGTCAAAGGTTTGTATTTCTATGTGGATTGACCCTTTATGTACGTCTATAGGGGATTGTTTACTCCTGTACTTGCTATAGAAACGTCCATTTCCTTTCCTCCATTCATGATACATCTGTACGGACTGATTTTAATGCTGTTGTTTTTCTCCCTTTGTGGCTAAAATCCCCATAATGCAACTCCATATATGGAAAGTACTGCGACCTTATCGTGTTACATCATAAACTATATAAGCAATACCTTGGGATTTTCTTTGCAAACCCATGCATTTAGCAGTTTAGCCCCACATTCTGCAGCGTATCAAAGCTTTACTTATATAACTGTGTTGAATAATTAGCCAATGAGAGAGCAGAGTGTTGTTTTGGTCATTTCTGAGCGCTGTAATCCTGCGTTAATCCAGATTTTAGGAGCCTAGTGACCTCAAAGTGTGCAGCAGAGACCAAAGAGCAGTGCAGCCTAACTCTGACTGACCACAGCAACAGAGGTGTGCAATACAGATTCTTTATTTAAAGAAAGCACAGTGTGTGGGGGGGTGGTCAGCGTCTGCAGGGAATGCAGGAAGTACTGTTTCATACAAAAGGGTTGTAAACATTATTCATGTGGCTTTGTGTCCAGAGGAGAGTGATTGTGTTATATACCATGTGTACAGATATACAGTGGCTTTGCTGTGTCATGACAGCAGATATAATTCAACATTGTTTGATTATATATTACATGACATGTTACTTGTTAGACGCTTTTATCCAAACGTGACTTACATACTCGACACTGTGGGCAATCCCCACTGGAGCAATGTGGGGTGAAGTGTCTCAGGGACACAACGACATGCTGACTGCAGTGGGGTTTGAACCTGATCCGAACTCCAACGCACAACCCACTGCGCCACACACCTCCTATATACTTTAATGTTTAATTTGAGATGCAAAATCTTACTTCATATTTCAAATGTTGTATTTAGTC
>CADEHL010000639.1:0-30484 GCA_902827135.1 Harpagifer antarcticus | reverse complement strand
TCTCTCTCTCTCTATCTATCTATCTATCTATCTCTCTCTCTATATATAAAAAACATGTCTATGAAGTGTTTTGCTCAAAATACCAAACAGACCATTCTAGCCATGCCTCATATCCCTCTATTCCACTTACTGTTTCAAAAGTGTTGATTTGGATATGAAGCTTTAAACAAATAACAAGATTGATATGATGATGATTGACCCGGCAGCTACTGTCTAAACTAAACACTGCCGTGATGAAACGCCATATTATGGATCATCAAGGATTGGAATCAGTTTGATCCCAAAAATCTAGATTATCCTGATCCCACCAGAGGGGTGGATTTCCAGTGGATTACCAGAGCAAAATGTACTGTACCATTTATTTAAAAATATGTTTCAATATAAATAAAATGGCAAAGTTTGTTATATATAATAATAACATATCTATCTATCTATCTATCTATCTATCTATCTATCTATCTATCTATCTATCTATCTATCTATCTATCTATCTATCTATCTATCCATCTATCTATCTATCTATCTATCTATCTATCTATCTATGTATCCATCTATCTATCTCTATCTATCAAATATGGACACTATAGCTCAGATATCAGAGACCTAATTCAAGCTTCTCTATCACTGACTCATTCACTAGCTGTTAGCTACGTTTAAATGTTTAATAATCTTCATACTATAACCCCATGTTATACAATGCCTCCCTATAAGGGCCAGGTTTTTGGTCTTGTTGATTTTAAGGTGTGATGAATCAATGTCATTCTACATGTACTCTTTGTTGGACCATACTACACCCTTCCAGATAGTTAAAAAACAATCCAGTATATTTTCTGTAATCCTGCAGAAGGAAAACAGAAAACATAATCCAGCTAAAAACACAATATACATACGTAAAATAAAAGAGAGAAAGAACGAGTGGCCAACTTTAACCCACTCAAAATTACTACAACTTTGAGGCATGATTTATTTTCACCATGACTACATTACTCATTATAGCACGGTAATCAAATCACTGTTTTGCATCGTGCATTCAGCTCTAAGTGTGTTATACATATGAAGTAATCAGATCTATGCAGATTAAATGCGTAGGCGCGTGCAATATAGCTAATCAGTGCTCATTAAGAGGGACACAAACAGTTTATTAAGGTTTATCTGGTTTCTTTTTAATACTTAATATCGTCAGGAGAATAAGTCATGATTAGTTCTCGAGCCCTGCAAACCTTTAATTGGCATTTAATGGATAAAGAGAGGAGAGTTGATGCTTGTAAGAAGTTGCAGTGGCTGAAAAACTTGTTTGACTTGTTAATACATTACATGTCACTTTTATCCAAAGCGACTTACATACTCAACACTGTGGGCGATCCCCACTGGAGCAATTTGGGGTGAAGCGTCTCAGGGACAGAACGACATGCTGACTACATTGGGGTTTGAACCTGTGACCCACTGATCCGAACACCAACGCACCATCCACTGCACCACACGTCTGTTACAAAAAACAGAGGTAATAATATTTCGTACAAAACCTGCCTGGACACTGTGTAGACATTTTGTGCACCTGGTTAACACCTTGTCCCACACACAAAGAGACCTTTCTTCAACCCTGTTCTTCTGTGGAAATGATTTATAAACACATGTCATATTTGGACATTTGCTAAAGTGACAGGCGCTCTCGTTATTCTCTGAAGAGGCTAAACCCAGAGCATTGATCCTCTCCTCTAACTGCCATCAAAGACAAAGGAGCATAATTACTGAAATGTCAAAAAAAAGAAGAAAGAATATTCATTTAAATGCTGTTGCACTGGAAAATCTAGGTTGTCATGGTTACCGACATGTGCACGTCTCACTAAAGGGATATATCAGCTGCAATGTGACAAAAAAAACAGACGGATAAAAACCCAGATATTTCCTGATTCTCAGTCATTAATAACGGATATAAATTCTGCTTTTTGGGGTTTCCCCTTTTCTTTAGTGTGTTATATCGGTTTTAGTGCATGTCAATGGTCTTCAAAGGCTGAAATTCAAAAGTTCCCTTCAGATGGAGTTTCTCACCCACACAATATAGTGACATCACTACGTAACAGTCACATTTCTACTGGCTAGCGCTCCAACACATTGTACGTGATGTTGAGGTTAAGGGGCGGGGCATCTCTAAGCGGTTGACCAATCACAACAGAGCCTAAACCGACAGTATACATACAGATATACACCTGAACATCAGCAGGAGAGGACTCTTTAAAGTAGAGACACTACATACTGATATACACCTGAACATCAGCAGGAGAGGACTCTTTAAAGTAGAGACACTACATACTGATATACACCTGAACGTCAGCAGGAGAGGACTCTTTAAAGTAGAGACACTAAATACTGATATACACCTGAACATCAGCAGGAGAGGACTCTTTAAAGTAGAGACACTACATACTGATACACACCTGAACATCAGCAGGAGAGGACTCTTTAAAGTAGAGACACTACATACTGATATACACCTGAACATCAGCAGGAGAGGACTCTTTAAAGTAGAGACACTACATACTGATATACACCTGAACATCAGCATAATATGTCGTCTGTTGCCCCCGTTTAGAAACAACAATATAAAAACCTTTTTGCACACATACAGTAATTAATAGTGACGTATAGCACTCACTCTAGTTTAACAATGTTCCAGCTGAAGTGACCTTGACTCCTTTAATCAGGAAAAAACCTGCTCCGATTAAACACAAAATGAACAGGGAGTTTTGTCCTCTAATAAAGTAAGAACAAGTTATCTCACTGGGCTTTTCATAGAGCCAGGTTTCACATATTTCATATATGAGAAATGTTGTTCCCCTCACCCAACAGTGTTTTGTTTAAATTGTCCTTAATTTCATGTGGTTTTATGTTTAAAATGTCAGTTTCTTCATGTTTTAGTTTTGTAAACGTACTAATTCGGCTCAGTTTAGCCAAATCCCAAAAAATGCTTGGAAACTTTTACCTTTTTTTTAAAAGTTGTAGCTATTTATCAGTTTTTCAAGTGCAGGTAAACCACATTAATAAGTTAAACCAACTCCAAACATTTCTAAATCTACTCATTCTCGCCCCATTCTTTGCAAGTTTTAGCTAATTAACATTTATATAGTGCATGAAAAGCAATGGTGTCTGCTGGTGTGTTTGTTATTGCCCTCGTGTCACCCGCCCCGCTCAGTCACCAGCCATCTGGCGCCACTACCATTGGGTTTAATTAACACTGACCTCAAGGAGAAACATGCACTCTGAGTCATTCTGCACCTTCTTTAAAGCATTTTTTAGATCAGATTAGATTCCTCTATTATCACTACACATAGTGTTGGGGAATAATTTGCTTAGGGATTCAACCTTCGACCCAGTTCATCGTTTTCTCTCTTTACTGTCTCTTTTCCCACGGCATAGTTCTACGGCCTTGCTGCTATCTCTCTGAAGGAGAGGCAGCTGGGCGCATTGTTGTTGCCAGCTTATGACCGAGCACAAGCTGACATGAGATACTTTACTGTTCAGGGACGAAGGTTCCCTGGCGCACGTTCTTTTCTATGGACGACAGCTCTAGTTCGATTGAGGGTCCATAATGTTTAGTCTCGCTGATGAAGAATGTAGATTATTACACTCTAAACTAGTTCAAACCTCGAGCTACAGAAGAGTTCTTCAGAATTGATTGTGGCATCTCATCCGTGTGGTCAACTCGTGGCTCGTGACATGTCTTGTGAATTCTCCGGCCGAAGCTCCAAATAAACCGTCAGTGTTTGCCATCAAAGCTCCAGCTCTCCTCGTGTCTCTCTGATGCCCCTTTCACACCAACGCGTTTTCAGCTCCGGCTCGGAGCTGGAGCCTGAAAAGTGCCGGTTTTTCCTGTTCACACCGCAGCGGCGCCGCCTCTTAGCTCCGGAATCCGGTTCACTTCCAGCTCCAAAAAATTGTCAGTCTAGAGGCAAGAGCTTAGGAGCTAAGAGGTGGCGTCGCTTACGTCTCTCTTACGTCGAGACGTGCAGGAAACTAAACCCACCTCCCCTGAACATGGATCGACTGTCATGCCTGCCTACAAGCAGTAGTGTTTATAAACACACTTTATAAAGTCAGGCAACACTAACCAGGCTTCGTGTGGTTCTGTTTATTTGTACCTTACTTTGACCATCCGTTCACTGTCATTGATCATTGTGGAGAGAGGCAGACGTTTTGTATTAACGACGAAATAAAGAGTAATGGAGGAATGAAAGTAACGACTATGGAAGACTGGATGAGAAATGATCCTGTCCTGATGGGCAGTGAAGTAGAAAAAAGGCAGAGGAGATACAGGTGGTGGGAGGGGGGGGGGGGGGGGACCTGCGATGAGTCACCAGGAAGAAAGCCCTTCGTTTTCTTTAATCCGCAATGTCACCCCTTAGTAAAGGCAGTTGGAAATTGGATAAAAATGATAGAAAAGGGAATCCGTTGAATTCACAGAGAAAAGCACCAGCTGTCAGATTAAAGTAGATCTGAAAATAAGGATAAGAAAGATTATTCTGTGCTGCGAAACAGACCGAATGGAGCAGGAAAGGACAACAACAAATCTAATCACAGTGCTATAGAATGACTTTAATTCTCAATAATGTCATTAGAATTTGAAACACTATTACAAATGTGTGGCAGATTAGGTTGAATTACCAATTAGCTGCATTTGTTAGGTGAGTCAGTGACACTTGTGGGAAGTAATTGACTAATTGCAGCAAATGGGTTTTACACTTAGCAGAAAGCCCTCAAAAGCCTAATCAGCAACATGGATCCTGCTGACAGAGCTGCACACCTGACACATATTAGTTTAATCACACCTTAATTAATGGTACCAAAAACCTGGCACAAATGGGGTTATAATATACACTTCTATGAGGAATATTAAACATTTAAATTCAGCTGGCAGCCAAACAGCTAGTGAATAAGCCACTGATAGTGAAGCATGAATGAGGCATTTGAAATCTTAGGTTTAGTGTCTATAAAACAATAAATATAAACATACTTGGAGTGTATTGATTTACAGTCTTTTGGACATTATGTAGAAGAGCTTGTCGAATGTAAATAGACTGCATTTATAGCACTTTTCTAATCAAGTCGACATTCTTCAATAGAGTGGTGCAGTGATGGCGTATTTTTGTAGGCAGATCCCGAAGTAAGCAACACCCCCAGTGGCGTAACAAGGTTGTGATTGGCCCCGGTGCAAATATTATTTTGCCCCCCCCCCCCCCTTCATGCCTGTGTGTGGACGGGCCGTTAGTAGTAAAAATCTAATGTTGGGCTATAAAGAAATTACAACACGGTCACATGACTTCACGTCACCACTGCTAAGCTAAAGGAGGCTAATGTTGGGCTATAAAGGAACTACAGCACGGTCACATGACTTCACGTCACCACCGCTAAGCTAAAGATGGCTAATGTTGGGCTAGAAAGGAACTACAGCGCGGTCACATGACTTCACGTCACCACCGCTAAGCTAAAGGAGGCTAATGTTGGGCTATAAAGGAACTACAGCATGGTCACATGACTTCACGTCACCACCGCTAAGCTAAAGGCGGCTAATGTTGGGCTATAAAGGAACTACAGCACGGTCACATGACTTCACGTCACCACCGCTAAGCTAAAGGCGGCTAATGTTGGGCTATAAAGGAACTACAGCACGGTCATATGACTTCACCACCGCTAAGCTAAAGGAGGCTAATGTTGTGCTATAAAGGAACTACAGCACGGTCACATGACTTCACGTCACCACCGCTAAGCTAAAGGCGGCTAATGTTGGGCTATAAAGGAACTACAGCACGGTCATATGACTTCACCACCGCTAAGCTAAAGGAGGCTAATGTTGGGCTATAAAGGAACTACATCACGGTCACATGACTTCACGTCACCACCGTTAAGCTAAAGGCGGCTAATGTTGGGCGTGATGACGTTTAGTCGTCTCATTTAGACACTTATAGTTATTAACCGCCGTTTTTAAATTCTCCAGTGGGGTATTTACTGATGTACTTTATGTCATAGAATAACAATCTCTTCAGCTTGTGTTAACCACAGACCTTATTTCCGGATAACAAACACAAACATGTTCAAAACACAGTTGACTTAGAGACGTGGGAACAGGAAGTACGAAAAGGTAGACGCAAAGGGAGGGAACAGAGATGATGCACCAACCTCTGATTACTCCAATTAGTGGCTGAACACTCTTCCTCCTGGAGATAATTTATTTTAGGCACTTAACGATTATTTCAAAGCAGCTCTTCAGTGTTTTGTGCTCCATGTCTTCTGCTGCTGAGGACACTCGACTGGGTCTTTTATTTCTTTATTTTTGTTTCCTTTTTCATCAACAACATAACAGTTTATCCAGTCAGTGCAAAATACAGAAATGTCACACAAACATCCTCTCCAACAATTGATCATTTTCCAATTATTCTTTTCCTCCATTTGTCAATTATTAAGTATTTATGACCATTCTTTATCAGGACAATAGATTAAGAGTCCTTTGTTGGCTTATCTTAAAGTACACACAAAAAGCAGTGTGCTTTTATTCGGAGGTATGGAAAAAGCCACGAAAGCATCTTAAAATCTGATTAAATCTAGTTGTATTGGTTTAAATGCAATGGTGTAGTGGGCGTCCGTACCCCCACTTATTTGAAGCATGATTTTTTTTTAACAGTCTAATAAATATAAAATCATTGCCAGTGTTATCAGTTGGAAGTGTTTTAATAATGACGAAAACATAATAGGCAGATTTCACAGTAATTATAATAAAAACGTAGCTCAAGCATTTATGCAACTTGATTTGAAGCGTGTGTGTGTGTGCATGTGTGTGCGTGTGCGTGTGTGTGTGTGTGTGTGTGTGTGTGTGTGTAGGGTGACCAGGTGTGGACTGCACACAGCATTTTTATTAATGGTCCCGCGTCCCACAAATTGAGACTATGTCCCGCATTTGAGTGACAGTCGCGCAGGGATCGGTTCGCTGACGGCCCGCACCGCCCTTTATTATGATATTGTTTAAACGGCATCATGTTGAGTGACAGTCGCGCAGGAAGGCCCCCCCCCCGAGCGCGTCCATAGTGTCTCCGTCCGCCCCGTCCACCCAGTAAAAAAATCCCCACTACACCACTGTTTAAATGTGCATTTCCCATTACATACATGTATTCATACTGGGGCAGAATTAGTGTTTCTCCACGGAGGACACATACTCCGTGTTTCTTCCTTCTGCAAAAAGACAAACCACCGCTCTTTCTACAGATGTCATGCTGCCTGAAGATAAAATACAATTTTTAATAACGCCCATTGTTGTGGTCAGGCCACCGTAATGGATGCCTTCATCTCGCAAAACACATTTCCTGGAAGCACGGCCTTTAACTACAAAGGTTGCTGTGCCATTCATTTTTAAGCAAATGCATTTTTTACTTTTCCCTATCAAAGCACTTTCTCTGTGTCTGCTATAAAAAAACAACCTTTGACAATTTATTGCTATCAAAGCCGTCCATTGTCTTGCTTCATTGTTCACATAAATGGCACAGAAACCCAACAAGTGGAGCAGACATTGCTTTTGAAATGGCTTCAGAGCAGAAACAAAGTGCTTTGTGTGAAAGGTCAACTGTTGCTTTGCTCAGACCTGTTGTGAGTGTGTTGTGAGTTTGCAGGATAGAGGCTAAGAGATGTCTCACCTGCAGCTGCGACTGAACATAGACGCTCCTAAATATGCCGTGCACGTACACACACACGCACACACACACACACACACACACACACACACACACACAACACACACACACACACACACACACACACACACACACACACACACACACACACACACACACACACACACACACACACACACACACACAGCACGACACACAGACATACACACACACACACACACACACACACACACACACACACACACACACACACACACATACACAGCACGACACACAGACATATACACACACACAGCACGACACAGTCCACGGTTAATTTCACCCTTTCATAATACATGACAAAGGTTACACACACAGATATATGCAGCGGTTTTTTCCCTCCTCCATCTCTTTCTCTGTGACACGCATGCACAGAACGACCGCTGTGATGAATTATTCATGACTTCTGGAGCGTCATGAATAATGGCAAACAGCTGCATGTATCTGTTCACCTCTGTTTACTTTCTCACTGTTATGCACGGTGAAAATGTGCATAAAAATATTGGTCCGTGACAGAAGCAGACCATTTGTCCATCAGCTGGTAACAGAAATGTGTCATCTCTCTGCTGATGGTTCTAGAGCTGTTACATAAAAAACAAAAAATGGAAATCCAAATTCATTATTGTGGTGCTGCAGATAAGCCCTGGTATTTGACAGCCTTAATAAAAGCAACTGTGGTTTCCACCCGGCCTGAAACGCTCAATTTATTTCCTCAACAAAGTGACATCACTATTCAACACTCGAGCCTCTATTGGCTAATGCTCCAACACGTTGTACCTGACAGGCTAAGGGGCGGGACATCTCTAAGCGGTTGACTTTTCACAACAGAGCCGGACAGCTAACCAATCAGAGCAGACTGGGCTCTGGTTTCAGACAGAGGGTGAAAAGAGAAAAGAGGCATCCATCCATCTTCTCCCGCTTATCCGTGGTCGGGTCTCGGGGGTAGCAGTTCCAGCAGAGAGCCCCAAACGTTCCTTTCCCCTCATCAACCAGCTCTGACTGGGGGGGGTCCCAAGGCGCTCCCAGGCCAGAGAAGAGATATAATCCCTCCACCTGGTCCTAGGTCTACCCCTTGGTCTCTTCCCAGCTGGACGTGCCTGAACACCTCCCTAGGGAGGCGCCCAGGTGGCATCCTAACTAGGTGCCCGAACCACCTCAACTGGCTCCTTTCGACGTGAAGGCAGTATGAGAAAAATAAAGAGCTTTTTGAACATTAAGGAGAGTAGAGGCACACAATACTGAGAAAATGGGAAGTTTACCCACGAACCAATAATAAATATTATTCCGGCTTCCTGCAGCTCTATTTATCCAACCAGATTGTTTTGGTTGTGAGTTGAGTGTTTGCTGTGTCAGCTGTAAACATGTCTGTCTCCTTTCAAATATAATGGAACTGGTCGGCTTGTGTTGCTCAAACAACAAACACAAATACATGACAACAAACAACAGCGAAGTCTCTTCCCAGCAATCATCAGGAACTATTTTCTTCTTGCCGATCTATAACCATGTCCACGCAGAGGGTCTGGATTACCTGAGACATTGCTGTTGAGATTTCTAACACCATTTGTGTGTGTTTTTGTACACCGCTAGCCAAGTGCATGTCACTTTAAGCCGAGGCAAACTACCTCAGGCTTCTGACACTCAAGTACACCATCTTTGTGTCTCCTGATTAAAATGTGGGGTTTTCGAACATTTAGTTTGGTCTTCTCGCAGTGCAATCTAGAGGCCATTACAGAACAAACGTAGTCAACAGAATTCCTCACAAGTACAGTAATTGGAACCTTTGTCTTCACGTCTCTCCAGATGTGAGAACCGGGGTCGTTGATTGCGTTTTGAACCACTCATGAACAACAGGGTATGTAGAGAGAGAGAAAAAGAGGGGGGGGTGCATAGGGGAGAGATGGTGCTTCAGACGGGTGGAGATGAGGGAGAGAGGAGCAGTCTGAAGAGTTGCAGAGCCCTTCTGTATACACATCCGTCTTACTGACATGGACATGTGATTAGCACCAGCTGCTTCCCCTTTCAATTCAAATAGCTTCTTTTGCATAAAGACATTTGACTTCAGGTCAAGTCTGTTCATTTAGCCATGCTGTGTTTGTAAGTTATTAGGTTTCATGTTTAGTTTAAAGTCCATGTTTGGATTTAGTTAGTTATGTCAAAGTGAAATTCGTGACCGATGTCTAGTCTCGTCTGTTTTTCCACTTCCTGCTTGATTTTGTTCTTACCTTTCCTTCTCCTTTAAGAGCCCTTGACTTCCTCCCCTTGTGTGTTTTCCCCCCAGTGTGATTGTCAGCCTCACCCTTAATGGTTGCCACCTGTGTCCCATTAACTTCTTTATATAGTCCTCGTCTACCTTTGTGTGCCAGTTCGTCTTGTTTCATGTCTATAGAGTTCTTGAAAATGTAAAACGGACCAAAGTCAAGAAGCCATTGATGGTAACGTTGTTGTCAGATACCCCGGTGCAGCCATGTTTCCATAAAACACATTAAACTACACTCCAGATATTCCGTCTGACTGCTAGCTAATGCCGTTAGCTTGTCTATGATTAGCCAGTACGTTGCCCATGATAGCACGATTAGCTTCTCCCTAAACAAGGGAGCCATGAGGTTGCTGTGTGAATGCAAATAGCAGCAGCTCAATGGCCAAAAACTCCAACAAGATATCTCTCTACAAGAAATGTGGACGGGTCGCAGCTTATAGGTCACTGATAGAAGGTACTAACAGTACAAATAACCAGTACGATTAAAAAAGAAAGCTCAACATGTTCAACCCAGTCTCACGGCATTTCGTGTTATAGTCACGACATGTCATCTATTGATTCGTGTTCACCAACACGATTTTCCACGATTTTTCCGATTTTAAAAGCAATGCATTTCTATTGGTATGTTTCGTGCCTGCAACACGTCTTTTTCTCCGGTCGGGTCGTGGAAGACCGGAAGCTGTGGGGTTCATAAAAACATTTTCTTACTCAATATCAAGCCACGATTATTGCTTTTATTTTAAATTGTATAATGTCTGACTTTTTTTGCCGTCCGCGAGGAAAAGAAATGGCTCAGATGGCTTCTGTGTGACACAAAAGAAAATGGGAAAATCGTGAACACGAATCAATAGATTACATTTCGTGACTATAACGTGACAGTAAAGTACACATCTACCAGAAGCAACTGCAACAGGCTGAATGCAATGTTAGCGCATGCACACAGCACCATTTGCATGTGGGGTTCAAAGGTTAAATGCCACTTAAACCACTTGTTTAAACACAATGAGTCACATTGGGTAAACGTGTCCATTAGCCGGTTTCCAACAGGTCCCTTTGAGCTCAAACGAGTAAGAGAGTAAACATTGAGTCTAATGAAAGCACATGAAAAAGGTTTCAATATGTCAATACCTTACTGTGAGTATCCACCCACACACCTGCTCACCGTTTAGAAAGGTGCACGGTTTGCTGAAGCCACTTGAGGACACACAAAGACGGAGGCAGTAGGAGGCGAGGAGGTGAGAAGCAAAAGGCATAACTCAAAACATTCTCTTGCACTATTTTATCTGTTTGATTTGTTCTATGTCCTTTATATGTTGCGCTGTTGGAGGAGCCTCTGACCTCAGTGGTTCATCTACACTGTAGCTACTGAGCAAATGACAGTAAAGCGTTGAAACTTGAGATGTGTTAGTGCCTGGTTACTGAACATGAGTCCTATAAACAATGTTTTATATTAAAGGTCCCATTTTCTACTGATCATAATTAATTATGTGTTACAATGGCGTTAGCAACCAGGAAATGACAGCAGTAAGGACAAACAGATGAGAATGCTGCGTGGGGTCTGGGGGCCGTGTTGGCGGGACGTTGCGCGGCTCGCTGCTGCGAGGAGCGGACGGTGACAGGTTCATTTCCTGCTTGCTGCGTGGGGTCTGCGAGACAGTGAGACAGCGCGAATGGACGCGGGAAGGGGGGATGCTGAGGGGGCTGAAGCACCCCCATCTGCGAGGCTTCACTAGCACCCCCCTGTGTGAGGAGCTCCACGGATTGGCCCATTTGGATCAATGGGTCCATTTGGGTATGGACACGTCACTGTACCCAGGAAGAAAAAGAGAAATGTCCAACGAGGCGTTCTGGGGCAGCACAGACAGGTCTTCTCTGAGTTAGAGTGTTACTCGCTACAGGGTGCACTTTGAGGGTTAGTGACTCTGCAGACCGTTCACATGCAGAAGAACCTTCATAACACAAGGGGACGGGTCAGAACCAGAAGAGCATGACATGGGACCTTTAAGAAGTGAAATACACTGTTTGTCCCCCAACAGTTTGGTATCACACGGTGGGGTTCCCCATTTCAGCTTCATTCAACTTGTGTTTTGGTTTTATGGTTTAACCAAAGATATAATTGCTTTTGTCTAAGTGTTTGCACGATGACTGCCTCATGTATCCTACATTTGGAGCATTACAAAAGAATGCAAAGATATGGATTTAAAGCAATACTTAATCACCTGACTTTTTGAATGATTTCCTGCCCTTTAAACTAGTCGTTTTTATCAATTAATTTGCTGCTTAGATACAAGCAAATGTGTGTTTACATCGAAGTATATCTCCAGCCTTTAAGCTAAAACCAGCTCTACACTAAAAAAACAAACCTCCATCAAACTATGGATGATGTTGCAGGCTCTTATTCATATCTTTCTTTAAACTTGCAGCCAAAATCTATAAGCTTCGAGCGCATTACCAAACATCTCAAACCATGTTTCAAACCCAACACCATGTTTCACAAGCAACTTCTCCACAGCTCTCGCTCACACTGCATATGGAGGCACCATCTGACACATATGCTGGCCAGGCAGAAGAGGAGCGGCGTGGTAATGACTGGATGCTAATTCACGTCTTGCTCTGAAGGAGATATTCCCCCCACAGCAAGAACATGTATGTAGTGCTGTTTCAGAAAGAGAAGGGCGCTTCATGACCCGCAAAGAAACGTGTAGATTGGTTCTTCGACTTGAGTGTTTTTATATATATATTTTAAAGCAATCTCACTTCAGTACCTTCCTCCGCACACATGAGCCAACACAAACTGTTAATAAGCTGTTTAGCCGGAGAGAAAATAACCTTTTCATTTTGGTTCGCTTCACAATTTCCGTCTCCAGATAAAGCCTGAAGCGTCCGAGGAAGTTGTGCATGAGGGAAGGGAAGTGATATTTTCAGATCAATGCAAGGCAAGTTTATTTATATAGCACTTTTCAACACAAGGCAATTCAAAGTGCTTTACAAAAAACGAAAGACATTAAGAAAATGGCATTTAAAATCATTAAAAAGAAAAGATAATAAAATAAACATTAAAAGATAAAAGTTACAGTGCAGTCTAAGATGTGAATAGTTCAATTAAAAGCTGCGACAAAAAGAAAAGTCTTCTTGCTGGATTTGAAAGTAGTCAGAGTTGCAGCGGACCTGCAGGTTTCTGGGAGTTTGTTCCAGATGGAGCATAATAACTGAACGCTGCTTCTCCATGTTTAGTTCTGACTCTGGGGACAGAAAGCTGACCAGTCCCTGAAGACCTGAGAGATCCGGATGGTTCATCATTTAGCAGGAGATCAGAAATGTATTTTGGGCCTAAACCATTCAAAGCTTTATAAACCAGCAGCAGTATTTAGAAATCTATTCTTTGACATACAGGAAGCCAGTGTAAAGACTTCAGAACAGGAGTGATGTGATCCACTTTCTTAGTGTTAGTGAGGACTCGAGCAGCGGCGTTCTGAATCAGCTGCAGCTTCCTAATAGATGTTTTAGTGAGACCTGTGAAGACACCATTGCAGTAGTAATGTAGTGGAGGCTATTTCCTTGCAAACATAACGTCACACGCTATTGACATGTTTTGTGAGTTCCCACGAGGCAAGAGATATCTGGCAACGTCGGAAAAACACTATTTCTGAAGAAGACGGAGCCCATTTACGTTGAAAGCTCATGGGAGACACTTGAGATGATTAAAAAGCAAGTGTTCATATACGGGTATAGGGACCTGTGCACACCCACACTCAACACTTTGAAAATAAGTGAGTCATGCAAAGACATCAGTGTCAACCTCGTTCCTCCTCTCCATTTATCTTCACGTCTCCTGTGACATTTTCTCAGACAACCTAGGGAACGCATGCTCACCTAATCCACCCACACGATTTCAAATGTGTACCGACGGCTCAGAAAAAGTATAAGGAGTGACATTTTCAGGCGTATACAATGTCTGTTTTGTCAAAATCAAACATGAAGTGATGGGTAGCCATTTTGGAAAAACAATACAATTTCCGTGAGTGAAACAAAGCAGCGAACATCTGTTGGAGAATAGAAAGCTGCCACTCTGAGGAACCAGAGCTCTCTAAATATACACGTGAAACCAGGCTTTTGGAAAGGAATATCTTGGGGTTGTTCTTCTGCTTCTCTTTTCATTTATTCCACCGTAGGAGCGATGACATGTCGGCTTCCCACTGGCGGTGCCGACAGCCTGCAGAAAGATTCATCCGTCAGAGAAAGTTTTAATAAAAAGAAACTCACCCATGGTGCAGGAGATATTGATTGTGAAAGTTTGAGATTTTTACAACTTTCAGAGTCAACCAGTAATGGGATTTCCAGGACCTCTAATGATTCTACTGGCTTCCAGGACCTCTAATGATCCTACTGGCTTCCAGGACGTCTAATGATCCTACTGGCTTCCAGGACGTCTAATGATCCTACTGGCTTCCAGGACCTCTAATGATTCTACTGACTTCCAGGACCTCTGATGATTCTACTGGCTTCCAGGACCTCTAATGATCCTACTGGCTTCCAGGACCTCTAATGATCCTACTGGCTTCCAGGACCTCTGATGATTCTACTGGCTTCCAGGACCTCTAATGATTCTACTGACTTCCAGGACCTCTAACGATTCTACTCACTTCCAGAACCTCTAATGATTCTACTGGCTTCCAGGACCTCTGATGATTCTACTGGCTTCCAGGACCTCTAATGATCCTACTGGCTTCCAGGACCTCTGATGATTCTACTGACTTCCAGAACCTCTAATGATTCTACTGGCTTCCAGGACCTCTGATGATTCTACTGGCTTCCAGGACCTCTAATGATTCTACTGGCTTCCAGGACCTCTAATGATTCTACTGGCTTCCAGGACCTCTAATGATCCTACTGGCTTCCAGGACCTCTAATGATCCTACTGGCTTCCAGGACGTCTAATGATTCTACTGGCTTCCAGGACCTCTAATGATCCTACTGGCTTCCAGGACCTCTAATGATCCTACTGGCTTCCAGGACCTCTAATGATTCTACTGGCTTCCAGGACCTCTAATGATTCTACTGGCTTCCAGGACCTCTGATGATTCTACTGGCTTCCAGGACCTCTGATGATTCTACTGGCTTCCAGGACCTCTGATGATTCTACTGGCTTCCAGGACCTCTAATGATCCTACTGGCTTCCAGGACCTCTAATGATCCTACTGGCTTCCAGGACCTCTAATGATCCTACTGGCTTCCAGGACCTCTGATGATTCTACTGGCTTCCAGGACCTCTAATGATCCTACTGGCTTCCAGGACCTCTAATGATCCTACTGGCTTCCAGGACCTCTGATGATTCTACTGGCTTCCAGGACCTCTGATGATTCTACTGGCTTCCAGGACCTCTAATGATCCTACTGGCTTCCAGGACCTCTGATGATTCTACTGGCTTCCAGGACCTCTGATGATTCTACTGGCTTCCAGGACCTCTGATGATTCTACTGGCTTCCAGGACCTCTGATGATTCTACTGGCTTCCAGGACCTCTAATGATCCTACTGGCTTCCAGGACCTCTGATGATTCTACTGGCTTCCAGGACCTCTGATGATTCTACTGGCTTCCAGGACCTCTGATGATTCTACTGACTTCCAGGACCTCTGATGATTCTACTGGCTTCCAGGACCTCTGATGATTCTACTGGCTTCCAGGACCTCTAATGATCCTACTGGCTTCCAGGACCTCTAATGATCCTACTGGCTTCCAGGACCTCTAATGATTCTACTGGCTTCCAGGACCTCTGATGATTCTACTGGCTTCCAGGACCTCTAATGATCCTACTGGCTTCCAGGACCTCTAATGATCCTACTGGCTTCCAGGACCTCTGATGATTCTACTGGCTTCCAGGACCTCTGATGATTCTACTGGCTTCCAGGACCTCTAATGATCCTACTGGCTTCCAGGACCTCTGATGATTCTACTGGCTTCCAGGACCTCTGATGATTCTACTGGCTTCCAGGACCTCTAATGATCCTACTGGCTTCCAGGACCTCTAATGATCCTACTGGCTTCCAGGACCTCTAATGATCCTACTGGCTTCCAGGACCTCTGATGATTCTACTGGCTTCCAGGACCTCTAATGATTCTACTGGCTTCCAGGACCTCTGATGATTCTACTGGCTTCCAGGACCTCTGATGATTCTACTGGCTTCCAGGACCTCTAATGATCCTACTGGCTTCCAGGACCTCTGATGATTCTACTGGCTTCCAGGACCTCTGATGATTCTACTGGCTTCCAGGACCTCTAATGATCCTACTGGCTTCCAGGACCTCTAATGATCCTACTGGCTTCCAGGACCTCTGATGATTCTACTGGCTTCCAGGACCTCTAATGATTCTACTGACTTCCAGGACCTCTGATGATTCTACTGGCTTCCAGGACCTCTAATGATCCTACTGGCTTCCAGGACCTCTAATGATCCTACTGGCTTCCAGGACCTCTAATGATCCTACTGGCTTCCAGGACCTCTGATGATTCTACTGACTTCCAGAACCTCTAATGATTCTACTGGCTTCCAGGACCTCTAATGATTCTACTGACTTCCAGAACCTCTAATGATTCTACTGACTTCCAGGACCTCTAATGATCCTACTGGCTTCCAGGACCTCTGATGATTCTACTGGCTTCCAGGACCTCTAATGATCCTACTGGCTTCCAGGACCTCTAATGATCCTACTGGCTTCCAGGACCTCTAATGATCCTACTGGCTTCCAGGACCTCTGATGATTCTACTGGCTTCCAGGACCTCTGATGATTCTACTGGCTTCCAGGACCTCTAATGATCCTACTGGCTTCCAGGACCTCTGATGATTCTACTGGCTTCCAGGACCTCTGACGATTCTACTGGCTTCCAGGACCTCTGATGATTCTACTGGCTTCCAGGACCTCTAATGATTCTACTGGCTTTTTCATTTTTCAAAGGACGACATTTTTGTGGACGTATTTGTCGAAATGTTTTTTTGGGTTTCAATCTTTTTGTGGGTGTGTCCCCGGGCAGTGGTTGACATCTTATGACCGGATCATATCGTCTCCTAACGCACACACTTTGCCATGCCAAGGACCCCCATAGCATTATCGTCTGGCGGGGACCCCCCTGTTGCAATTTTCTTTTTAAATGATGAGCCCATTATGATGGAAAATATGACAAATTAATCACACAGCTTAATACATTTTCTTAATATATATTACTAATTAATAATCAGTTATTCTTCTAAAAATGTTTTGTATTTACCATTTGTTTGTCATTCATTGAGTCTTCTGTTATAAACATTCTTCACACAATATTAAACAGTAATATCAACAGTAAACATATTTAAAGCATTTTTAAAGTGATTTCTGTCTTTATAATATTAGATAATTTTGAACAATTAACATATATTTTTTGCATTTTTGAAAGCTACTTATGCCTTAATAATATTATATATAATATTCAACCGTAATATTAACAATAAACGTATTTATATTCATATAAACATCAATATTTGCTGCACCGTGCTCTCATCCAGCTGCAGAGCGAAATATCCACTAGCTCTCACTTGCTCCAGAAGCTGAGCAGAGACTCAGTTTCACTCTCAGTAGCAGCAGCTCGATTCTGATTGGCTTGAAGGGCGGTCGTGTGATTTAAAAACAAATAAAATAAAATATTAATAAATAAAAAAATATTAAAAGATTGGCATCAAAGGACACAGATTGATAGATATGCAGTTATTAATAACATCTAAAAAAAACTTTAAGCTTTAAAAAAAAATAATTCCCCTTTCCCTCAAACTTTGTGTGATCCAGAATTTGGCTTTTCTTTTTAAATCGTTTGGTGACATTCTCACTGAAGAGACTTGCAATTATTTGCCCTTCTGCTTTCAGACGTAGTTAATTATGACGTTATTACTCTATCCCAGGGGTCGGCAACCTTTTTGATATGAAGTGCCATTTAAAAAAAAAATTGTTATCAGCGTGCCATCGATCGAGAATTATCAAAGGGGGGGGGGTTGAGGAGCAGGAGGGCGGGGGAGCCTCGCTGCGGGGAAGCAGTGTGTGGACCTGTCAGCGCAACTTACATGATGCCGAATTTAACAACACATTAAAATAATTAAATAATTGGTTTAAACGGCATAATAATAAGGACGATCGTCCGTTCTGTGATTCTCCAGAGCACACATGTTATGATATTAGGGACGCATAAAAGAATATACGCATATGGACTATTGAATGTTTGCTTTGGAAATAAAAGGTCACACCCATACTGCTGGAAAGACTGAGTTTGTGCGCGTCCACAATGTTTTTCTCTCGTTTAGTCCCTCGCATTATTCCTGCCGCAATACCTGTGTTGAAATGTGCAATATAAATACACTTGCTTTTCCTTGCCTTGCTTTACCAAGTTCTCAACACATAGTTTCCCATTTAGTTTCACAGTCCTCACAAACTTAAAGTTATGAATTCATCTGGTGTGCTATTTGCAGACTGCGGAGGCTATAAGACCGTCTGCCCATATGCCGAGTTGTCACAACACAGAGCGGCCGGGAACCAAGCGCTGACCCTCGTGACCTTTTCCTGGGTTAGCTGTCATTTCCGGAGCAAAGGTTCGACCCGAATGTCAGAGGAAGGACGGCAGAGAACAGGAAAATACCACAAATGGAATACAGTACATCTCTGTGAATCAGAGGAAGATATAATTGGCGAAAGAAGGTGGGGGAGAAGTCTAGATATACAGACACTATCTTCAGCCGACGGAGGATCCATGGCAACCTTCCCACTCTGCAACAGATGGTCTAAGACACAAGTTGTATTTTTATATAAATTATTTTGGACATTGACATATGACGTCATCACCCTCATGTGGGAGGCTTATGGGTTGGAGGGTGTTCTTCAGATGGTTAAAGGAGGTATGAATAGCACTGCTGGGCACCAATAGCTTCTTGAAATCTCCCGCTGAAGGAGGCATTTGATGGAAGAAAAAACACCCACTGACACATTGACCAGACGGTCAGGATAGTGGGAGAAATGTTTAACTCATTTCAGACAAATCAATGTTAGTGATTTCATGACCGGAAACACAGACAATTAGTTGAAAAATGAAGTCTGTATCTACGAGATGAATAACCATCTAGTGCTAAACTAAAAAATACACCCTTTTTTTCGCCCACTTTATCCACGGTTTTGCGAGATCTAATTCCCGCAATCCGGGTTATTTTTAGTAAGGGGTTAAAAGTGGCCATCCTGTGTCATAATCTTATTCTTTGTTTTAATTTGAAATGTACTTACGCCTGTCTTGTTTATACTTCCTGTCTTTGTGTTTTCCCGCCTTTTTTGATTGTCTGATTCCTTGTGCTTTGTCATGCCATATTGAATTAGTGCTGTCTATATATGCATGCCTGTCATATCCCCATACGTTTCCTGTGTCTCCAATGTTCATCGTGTCTTCCTTGTCTGTCCCTCGTATTGTTTGCCTTCGTTTTTCATTCATATGAGCCTTCTCTTTTGTGACTGATGAGCCTTCTCTTTTGTGACTGATTTTGAGTCCTGATTTCCATACCAATCTGACAGTCAGTGTGTTATAGCTCACTGTCTTCCTAGAGAAACTGAGCTGCTGATTTACTTGCATAAATAGACAGGCCTGACTGATTGGAGTCTCCTAAAACCCGGAGAAGAGACTGTAGAAAAAAGGTGTAATCAGTGGGAGCCTAAAGCATGTCAATCAAACTGTCCAAAGACGAAACAAGACAGAAACCATCAAGATCAGGTCCAAGAGAAGGACAAGTCGCACAGAAGAAGCTATGGAGACTACAAGGTTCTCACCATTTCGGGCCATTGTGAAAAACTGAAAAGACAGAAAGAACATCTGAAAGAATATAAATAGTTTTGGAAGCTGAAGAAAAGTTTTGGGTTAGAGTTAGGGTACCTTACGAACAGGAAGTGCTTGGGTGGTTTGAGAGCTACATTAAGAGCTTCGGAGAATTAAGGTTTATTCTCAATCCAGTACAAAGCAGTCTGGCAACATTCTGGATGCCAACCGCCTCTTAAAACCAACGAAGAAGAAGAAGGAGGACAGTATCTCTTAGAAAAGAGGCACTTAACAAGTTCTTGAGCGTTTCCATTCATACTATTGACCTTTTTTGATTTGAAAAACTTCGAAGAATGACAACAAAGCAATGTTTTTATTATACATTTAAGGCAATTATAAGCAGAATTGGATGTCAAATGTTGGGGTTTTTCATTTTGATTGGGTGGAGGTTTCAAGGTTCTCTTTGTACGCTTTACCAAATCTCCCTTTTATCTGACGGCTGTGCAGAAAGCAGGACGATCTGTCAACACAGTTATAGGTTTTATGTCAATAAACTGCGCACATGTGGGTGATGTGCAGGTCTACCTGTCACAGTCTTTGTTTTGCTACGCTGGGGGGAAAGTGTGAGTCACCACAGAGTCTCAAGCGATGCATGCTGATGCGAACCCACACAACAAAACGGAAATGCAGGTCAAACAAAGACCAGCAAACTACTAATAACGGGGGGATTTCAAAGTGAGTTATTTTTCAATTTCTTAAACGGGAATACGACGTCAATGTACATAGTTCATATGAGCCTCACAGGAAACATCCAAAAGAGATTTGGACACTTATTCTTGCAACTGTCAGACCATCTCTCAGCATTGGCTTCGTCCAACATTTCGTTTTTTGAGACCTTGTCCTTCTTTCTAAGAGCAACATCTTTGATGGATGTGAACTGTTACAAATCGATAAAAACTAATTAATAACCCAGAAGATTAGGACGCTGTTTTGTGATGTGTTGAAACATTTCTTGGCAGGAACATTTTCCCCAATTTGTAAGTTCATCACGTGACACATTTCTTTCAATAACAAAAAAAACATATATCTTGAACTTTTACACGCAATTCAGCCACATGTTCATGTCAGTTTTACGTTGAAGATAGAAGTTCACTTAAAGTTCACCCCTGTCATGCTTTTCCGGTTCTTACCCGTCCCCTTGTGTTGTGAAGGTTCTTCTGCATGTGAACGGTCTGCAGAGTCACAAACCCTCAAAGTGCACCCTGTAGCGAGTCAAACTCTAACACAGAGAAGACCTGTCTGTGCTGCCCCAGAACGCCTGGACATTTCTCTTTCTCCACAATGGACCAATTCACGGACTTCCTCACACACACACACACACACACACACACACACACACACACACACACACACACACACACACACACACACACACACACACACACACACACACACACACACACACACACACACACACACACACACACACAATCTTTTCTCAGCTGCAGCTCCGCCGATTTCTCCTCCCTGAGACGACGGGACGCTGCGAGGCTGTGAGTCGGTGTGTGTGTGTGTGTGTGTGTGTGTGTGTGTGTGTGTGTGTGTGTGTGTGTGTTCCGGCTGGGTTTCGCTGTGTCTCGCAGACGGCCACTGGGCTCACAGGGAGGGGGGGGGGGGGGCAGGAGCTCCAACAAGCCGTTTAGGACAGAGAGTGAATACACAGACTATACAGAGATGCTGTGAGAAACCAATGTGAGTTTGGAACATTGAACAATTTAAATCTATTCGAGTAGACCTCAACAATAGAAATATGATAAGTAGAAATGGCCATGACACGGGACCTTTAAGCAACAGAGAGGTTAAATCAGTACACCTCATCATTATGTGTTCCACTGTTGGAGATATATTGAAATGAATATGCATAGCAGCCTCATCATTTGTAAAAAGGAAGACCAGGAAAATGTCCAGCAGCTATATCGCAGGGCACCTTCTATGTTTGCCGGAGCTAACAGGTAATCCATATCTAATTTGGTGAATTCAGCGGGGCAATTTAAGGAAAGACATTAAATAAAATTGATATTGATTGCACGATGGAAGTCTTAATTTCATGCAGGGCTTAGTTCCTTTGCCCCCTTGAGCCAAAGCAACCAGAAAGTGATCCTGTATTACTGCCTACATTTTACAGGAGCTTTGTACTTATGTAGAAACAGAGTGCAACCAATAAGTGACTTCATTAGTACAAATGCAATGGGGCACCCTTGACATCTCTTGAGCATGTAATGGAGGAACTCACGAGAGAAATGTTAAATAAACGGAGTGAAACGGTGTCTTCAGAGAGGAAATAAAGTTACGGCATGTTATTTAAGAAAATGGCAAATATTTGACGGGAGGGGGGGACGCGGTGGACCCGTTCAAATCCAGTTTGGGACAGTCTGCCGTGGTTCCATCCCATTTCAAGTGCTGTTCGAGGCTCTGCGTAACCCTCGGAGCACACTCTCCAATCACAGAGCTTGAGGACTATCACGGGGTTTGTCAAACAGAGCACATGGTGTAGTCCAAACGATAGCTGGGGATTCTGGGTAGTGTAGTGTCTTCTGCCATCCTTTAAAAAAAAATATTTGTTTCTCCGAATCGAAGGGGAAAAATACAAAAGCATTGCACACAATTTAAACCAATCAATGTTGTGTAATTAACAAGGATAATCTGGCGTTTTTTAGTCGATGAGTAGTGCAGATATCACTGTAAAATCAATCGACAGTAAGGGGAATACTTACTTCCGGGTGTACAATTCTCCGTTATCCAATGGAAATGGACGCTCACATTGCCTTTAAGGGCAGCCGACACAAACGTGCTTCCATGAGCGTCATTACCAGTAGAAATACATTGCTTTTAAAATCGTGCTGTGCAACACGAAAAAAAGAGGAAAATCGTGTTGGTGAACACGAAATGCCATGAGACTAGGATGCTAGTTTACTCGTTAGCTCGTCCGTCTGACTTCTTGCTAAAGCTGTTAGCTCATCCATTATGTGAGCTAGTGATCTTACGTTGCCCTCCATCCTCTGTGTCCTTCTCCAGATTTCAATGGGAACTAATAGATTTGACCACAAATGTACGCTGGTGTGTGAGCAGGCCTCAAGGGTTAAGGTACTGATATGTATTCCTATATTTGCTGATACAAATAAAACAGCTATCTTCAATTTGCATTCTCTGGCTTTCGCTTAAAGATCAACACAATGAATACAATTATTGCAGAAGGCTCATTAAGAGACATTTTGGAGCTTTGGGTGCAATCCTTGGCGGCCCAAAAACATCGGTGTCCTTCTCCAGATTTCAACAGGAATTAATAGATTTTGTCACAAATGTCCACTGGGTATAATGCTGGTGTGTGAGCAGGCCTCAAGGGTTAAGATACTGGTGTGTATTCCAATATTGGTTAATAAAAACTCGACAAACTTCACTTTTTATTAGTCAATTTATTGAACATGTTAGAAACAAAACAAACAAAAATAATTATAACAAAGAGAAGCAAAATCAAATAATACATTCTCAAATAGTTTCTGTCATGTTCAAAAGGGGCAAGAAGAAGCTTAAAAACGTTTCTGGTCCTAAACCCAGTCTAGCGTACATTGTTCATGAAAATAAAACTTTAGGTCATCGTTATCAGCCTTGTATGCAGGTTGTTCTTCTTTCTGAAAGCAAAATGAAATAGAGAGGGTGTGTGAAGCGGATACAAGCGGCCGAGATGGGTTTTCTCCGCAGGGTGGCTGGCGTCTCCCTCGGGATAAGGTGAGAAGTTCAGTCATCCGGGAGGGACTCGGAGTTGAGCCGCTCCTCCTTTGCGTCGAAAGGAGCCAGTTGAGGTGGTTCGGGCACCTAGTTAGGATGCCACCTGGGCGCCTCCCTAGGGAGGTGTTCCAGGCACGTCCAGCTGGGAGGAGCCTGAGGGGTAGACCTAGGACCAGGTGGAGGGATTATATCTCTTCGCTGGCCTGGGAGCGCCTTGGGACCCCCCAGTCAGAGCTGGTTGATGTGGGGAAAGGAAAGTTTGGGGCTCTCTGCTGGAACTGCTACCCCCGAGACCCGACCACGGATAAGCGGGAGAAGATGGATGGATGGTGGGGAGTATAAAACAACATTAAATTGGTGTTTAAAAAACCAAAAAGAAAGTGGTATTAAAGCAAGCCAACTGTACCTGACGGAGACAGATGTGAGTTCTGTCTGCTCTCCGGAAGCAGAAGACAGATCTGTAATAACAGCAGATGGATCCGGCTTTTCATTTTCACCGTCATTTCTTTGCAATATAATTAAAATATGTTTTTTTTTCACACTAGAGCAGAAAATATGATGTGTGCCGGTGACAAGAAAAGTGCTTCCTGTAGCGTAGAATTGACTCATAGAAACGTGCGTGATCCTTCAGGTTTAAGACAGTTATTGAAAGAAACATTCATATGCAATGGTGATTATGGTGTTTACGAGAAGGCCTCCATTCAGTTGTGGAAAATGTTTCCGTTTCCTTTGAACACAAATCAGAAGGTAATGTGTCTGTGTTTATGCTCCTTTCAAATGTCGACTTGTTCTTCCCCTCCCAGCAGAACACATGGTTATTTTGTTGTCAACGCTTGTGCTTTAACTTTAACAAGAAACTGACAGTTAAAAAAAATAGCATGCCAACTTCTTTTTGTGTACTTTGACATTAGTAGTGCTTTTAATATTTTCACCATGGCTTAGTAGTTCACTCTTAGTGCCTTAACTTATCCAAAAGCTTTGAAATTGCATCGCATATTCTAGTTTTTCCCATTAAACAATGCTGTTGTCTTCTTGTTAGAATCCTCCCAATTGATGTATCAACCAAATAGTAGGAAAACCCGCTCACATCCACTAAACGCACATCACCCCTATCCTTCATGACCTCCACTGGCTGCCAATCAAATACCGGATTGACTTCAAGATACTCCTTATCACTTACAAAGCCCTCATCAACCTAGCCCCCCTCCTACCTCTGTGACCTCCTCCAAAGGCAGACCCCTACGAGTCGCCTCAGGCCTGCTGACGCTAACCTTCAGTGAAGTCAGGCTTCAGTGGTCAGAGTAGAATATTGTTGACCTATTTGATTTATTGTGTTTAATTAGTTTGAAATACATTTTGAATACATAGGTAGTAAGAATAACAATAATTAAGTGATTTTGGGGATACTCTGATGGTGGCTGCAGAGCAGAGAGGTAACAGTTTACATTTCTTAAAGCTATATATTATGGTGTGTCTATTTTGAACTGGACGTCCTTGTGACTTAGTTTTTTCCGCATTTTAAATGTAAATAAAAGCACTGAAGTATATATTTTGTGTGACTCTAGCCATCTTATTAATTCCTTAATTATTGCATTGACACCTTTTGTAACAGGGACACCTTACGATAAAATACTATCCAGTGTATGGACACACAACAGAACCTTCAACAGAGATGGTCTTAACAAAATAAGTGGCCCATTAGTTGAAAGTCCATTACGGAGGGTTGCATAATGTCATGGTTTCCATTCACTGCATGTTCTCCTATACATCTGAGTGGCCATCTGCAGCACGAGGCAGTGATCAGGCCATGATGCCCTGTAATTGAACTGTCCGGGGAGTGTTGTGTGTGTGTGTGTGTGTGTGTGTGTGTGCGTGTGTACTTGTGTAATTGAGGTATCCATAGATAGCAGACTGCAGTGATGTTCGGTGATTTCTGTGTCAGACAAAGCTGCTCGCACATGGTATGGTTTGCCCTTTATTAACTTCTCCAACACAAACGTAACACACACACACACACACACACACACACACAGATAAAACAGTGATGCGAAAGAGACAGATTGAGATAAAGAACCAGATTAGAGATCCCATTTTCTCTTCTGTCGGTCATCACTGATTCGTCTGAAGGGTAACAAATGCTCTCTTCTCGCTCCTGACTCACGCTATGGATACAAGAGAAGATTAACGAGAATACACCTGCATCCAAACACCAGAGAGCAGGCAGGAAATCCTCGAGATCACCAAGATAACAGACACTGATAGACACAGAGACGAAGGACACACAGGGCTGTCCGTCACCACTTCCTTCCTTTCTCATTTCTCCTGAGGAATAGTGACAAAAAACTGTTTCTACAAGTTTATCATCAAGCAAGAAACAAACTTAAATGTACGCCTTTCAGTTAAGACCAATGTCTGTGTAGATTTGTATGAATCCAAAGAATAAATTGTAGTGTAAAACGCACTCTATTCACTCGGAGACTATTTTGAATGAGTACTGAAAGAGTGCTTTGTCACATGCGACGACAATCAGCTGAAGCACAGTATCTGGTTTGATGTGGAGGACTACATGAGGTACAGGAAGCCAGTAAGAAATGTGGACTCATATAAGGTCCAAATGTGTTCAAATGTTTGTCCATAAACCTGATTCTTATAAACTGAAGCCAAGAGAGTTGACAACCCAGCTAGCGGCAGTGGCGGTTCTAGAACATTTTACATGGGGTGGCAAAGGGGGGGCAAGAGGGTGGCATGGGAGGGCGGACAGTACGTGGTATTTTATACTGTATATATAACCTATTTATTGTTAAATCATGCCCTAACACAATACAATACAAGTGTTCTTAATGCACAAGAGAAACAAGGTGTATATATAGTATAAAACAGCATAAAATACTCATGATACCCTAGAATTCGGTTCACTGTAAGTACAGTAAAAGCACTTAGTTATAATGAAGTACACAAATGACATCCCCCATCTCTCCAGAGAGCTAAAGGTGACCTGTGCAGCAACACATTTCAATATGTCTCAATACTAAGAGCTGCTAGATTGAGCTGCTGTAATGAAATATGTATGCAATAAGAATAAGAACATACCATGTGGTCCAGTTGGAGTCTCCTCTGCCTCCTGATCCCTGCCTCTGTCCCTCTTTCTGACTTTCCTCACATACATTTCTTCTTCTTCACGAATGTCTTCCTCCTGCTCTGACCCTCCTGGTGTCTTCAGTGAACTCTCTTTTCCTCTATCTGTTCGTCCTGATCTCTTCTCAGATATGTCTTTTTGTTGTTGTTGACTCACTCCAGCTACTCTGGCCTGCAAGAGTCTACTTGTGAAAAGTACTGGTACAAATGCCTGTATAACTTTACACGTTAGGGCCATGTAGCTAATAAGCAGGGCCGTCCCTCCCTACAGGCCAATCATGCAGACTGCGTGGGGCCTCACCTTGCGGAGGGGGCCTCAACTGAGTCGAAAATGCGGCGCGCTTATGCGGTGCAATTAGTGTGGCGCGGCTCCACGAGCATGAGGAGGGGACAGACTGAGTGATGAGGAACACTGTGCTTTGTTTCAGGAGGAAACTCAGTTACTTCAATCAGGAGAGACTTTGATAGAATACATATTTATTGCCGGGAATACACAAATGAATGTAATGGAGTTTTGGCGATTAGGCCCCGTTGTGCAGGAAGTATCATTCGGGAGGGGAGAAACGATCCGATGAAACCCCCCGGGGTCTAGACCCTGGTGGTGGTGAATGGATAGTTAGGTTCGGTCTGAAGGGGAGGGGCTTAGCTTGACCCTGGTGGTGGTGAATGGATGGTTGGGTTCGGTCTGAAGGGGAGGGGCTTAGTTTGACCCTGGTGGTGGTGAATGGATGGTTGGGGTCGGTCTGAAGGGGAGGGGCTTAGCTTGACCCTGGTGGTGGTGAATGGATAGTTGGGTCGGTCTGAAGGGGAGGGGCTTAGCTTGACCCTGGTGGTGGTGAATGGATAGTTGGGGTCGGTCTGAAGGGGAGGGGCTTAGCTTGACCCTGGTGGTGGTGAATGGATGGTTGGGTTCGGTCTGAAGGGGAGGGGCTTAGCTTGACTCTGGTGGTGGTGAATGGATGGTTGGGTTCGGTCTGAAGGGGAGGGGCTTAGCTTGACTCTGGTGGTGGTGAATGGATGGTTGGGGTCGGTCTGAAGGGGAGGGGCTTAGCTTGACCCTGGTGGTGGTGAATGGATAGTTGGGTCGGTCTGAAGGGGAGGGCTTAGTTTGACCCTGGTGGTGGTGAATGGATAGTTGGGGTCGGTCTGAAGGGGAGGGGCTTAGTTTGACCCTGGTGGTGGTGAATGGATAGTTGGGGTCGGTCTGAAGGGGAGGGGCTTAGCTTGACCCTGGTGGTGGTGAATGGATGGTTGGGTTCGGTCTGAAGGGGAGGGGCTTAGCTTGACCCTGGTGGTGGTGAATGGATGGTTGGGTTCGGTCTGAAGGGGAGGGGCTTAGCTTGACCCTGGTGGTGGTGAATGGATAGTTGGGTTCGGTCTGAAGGGGAGGGGCTTAGCTTGACCCTGGTGGTGGTGAATGGATAGTTGGGGTCGGTCTGAAGGGGAGGTGCTTAGCTTGACCCTGGTGGTGGTGAATGGATAGTTGGGTCGGTCTGAAGGGGAGGGGCTTAGCTTGACCCTGGTGGTAGTGAATGGATAGTTGGGTTCGGTCTGAAGGGGAGGGGCTTAGCTTGACCCTGGTGGTGGTGAATGGATAGTTGGGTCGGTCTGAAGGGGAGGGGCTTAGCTTGACCCTGGTGGTGGTGAATGGATGGTTGGGTTCGGTCTGAAGGGGAGGGGCTTAGTTTGACCCTGGTGGTGGTGAATGGATGGTTGGGTTCGGTCTGAAGGGGAGGGGCTTAGCTTGACTCTGGTGGTGGTGAATGGATGGTTGGGGTCGGTCTGAAGGGGAGGGGCTTAGCTTGACCTGGTGGTGGTGAATGGATAGTTGGGGTCGGTCTGAAGGGGAGGGGCTTAGCTTGACCCTGGTGGTGGTGAATGGATAGTTGGGGTCGGTCTGAAGGGGAGGGGCTTAGCTTGACCCTGGTGGTGGTGAATGGATGGTTGGGTTTCGGTCTGAAGGGGAGGGGCTTAGCTTGACTCTGGTGGTGGTGAATGGATGGTTGGGTTCGGTCTGAAGGGGAGGGGCTTAGCTTGACTCTGGTGGTGGTGAATGGATGGTTGGGGTCGGTCTGAAGGGGAGGGGCTTAGCTTGACCCTGGTGGTGGTGAATGGATAGTTGGGTCGGTCTGAAGGGGAGGGGCTTAGTTTGACCCTGGTGGTGGTGAATGGATAGTTGGGGTCGGTCTGAAGGGGAGGGGCTTAGTTTGACCCTGGTGGTGGTGAATGGATAGTTGGGGTCGGTCTGAAGGGGAGGGGCTTAGCTTGACCCTGGTGGTGGTGAATGGATGGTTGGGTTCGGTCTGAAGGGGAGGGGCTTAGCTTGACCCTGGTGGTGGTGAATGGATGGTTGGGTTCGGTCTGAAGGGGAGGGGCTTAGCTTGACCCTGGTGGTGGTGAATGGATAGTTGGGTTCGGTCTGAAGGGGAGGGGCTTAGCTTGACCCTGGTGGTGGTGAATGGATAGTTGGGTTCGGTCTGAAGGGGAGGGGCTTAGCTTGACCCTGGTGGTGGTGAATGGATGGTTGGGGTCGGTCTGAAGGGGAGGGGCTTAGCTCTGCCCTGGTGGTAGTGAATGGATAGTTGGGTTCGGTCTGAAGGGGAGGGGCTTAGCTTGATCCTGGTGGTAGTGAATGGATAGTTGGGTTCGGTCTGAAGGGGAGGGGCTTAGCTTGACCCTGGTGGTGGAGAATGGATAGTTGGGGTCAGTCTGAAGGGGAGGGGCTTAGCTTGACCCTGGTGGTGGTGAATGGATGGTTGGGTTCGGTCTGAAGGGGAGGGGCTTAGCTTGACCCTGGATTCAGAGGGACAGGAGGTGAAAAGGGGGGGAGGAGGGTTGCGTAGAGTCACCTGAAATGACAGCTGTCAGAGGGGGGAGAGCAGACTTAAAAGGGTTAGCGGAGCGCTGTGATAGGCTCTCTTGGGAATAGAGCGAAGTGATTGGTTAAGCTGGGGAGTGACGCCCCCGATCACCTATTGAGAGGAGAGAGAGTAGTATTATGGGGGAATAGTAAATGAATGAGTAAAGACGGTCTTCCTGGTTGAACTTGCGCTGAGCTTCATTTAGTCTCAGATCACAGCTTCGTACGGCACCTTGGACATAACACAAGAAGAACATCCTGTTTTTGTTTTTGAAAGACAAACCTATATTAATGATCCAAACATTTAATTTGATCACACATCCCATCAGTGAAGTCTGTTGAATGATTTCATGATCAGTTTCACTTTCTCCACACCATGTGTTTCATCTCAGCTGTTTCAAACAGAATCAGACATGATTTCCTTATTGATTATTATCATGATAAGTTGTTCTATAAAAAATCAGAGTACCCACTTTCTATTTGGATAACAACAACAAAAACAACAACAACAACAACAATTAGTCTGCAAAAAAATAACATGTTATTTCCCGAGCAAAGACTCTCAGCTATTTACAGCAGAATAATAAATGCTGTACTTATTGATTATGACAGTAAGTAATATCATTTTAAATACACAGGTGATGATGAAATAAGTGTGATAACCATCTGGAACTCATGTGTAGTTAATTTGGGCAGCAATAACATTTAATCCGTCAGAAGAATACATGTGATTATAAATGTCTCTGTTGTTTTAGAACCAGCATAAAATGTGTAGAATAAAAGAAGAGTTTACATATCAGTTCATGCGAACAAGGATCCTCCTGAGCAGTGACAGCCTCCATGGCTACACAGACACAGGAAGGAGCCGGAAGAAAGTCCAACACTTACAGAACAACTCGTGAGGAGATGTTGAAGCCCGCC
>CADEHL010000638.1:0-27742 GCA_902827135.1 Harpagifer antarcticus | reverse complement strand
TGTGTGTGTGTGTGTGTATGTATGTGTGTATGTGTGTGTGTGTGTATGTGTGTGTGTATGTATGTGTGTGTGTGTGTGTGTGTGTGTATGTCCCTGTATTTTCAAAGTATGACCACATGACTCACAAACTAATGATGTGTGTGTTTGTGCGTGCTATTTCACATAATATGCATTTGCCTCCATGAGTGTCTGTGTGTGTGTGTGTGTGTGTGTGTGTGTGTGTGTGTGTGTGTGTGTGTGTGTGTGTGTGTGTGCATGAGGTCTTACGTGGGCGGCGGGCGGGCGTGTGTGTGTGTTCTGGCTTTATTAGTGAGCTGTGACCAGGTAAAGTACAGCAGACAGAATCAGGACAGTCAACCTGCTGTTATCCCTCAGGACAACACACACACACACACACACACACACACACACACAGGTACACACACACACACTCTGTGCTCCAGCAGAAGAACAGACAAACACTTTGCCTGCTGTTCTGGTTCTGGTTATGTTATTCTTTCAATAAGTTCATGACCTATAAGAACTGAACTAATATGAATTCAAAATGCAGATTTCATATTTGCAGTATAATAATATATGTCAATGGTCTGCAAAGGTTCAAATCCAAAAGTTCCGGAAGATAATAACATCAACACTCACGCTCCTATTGGCTAGCGCTCCAACATGTTGTACTTGATAGGCTAAGGGGCGGGACATCTCTAAGCCGTTGACCAATCACAACAGAGCCGGCCAGCTAACCAGTCAGAGCAGACTGGGCTCTGGTTTCAGACAGAGGGTGAAAAGAGAACAGAGACATTAAAGCATGGAGACATGTCCCAGGAGAAATGTATCATTCACACAAACTAGTCCATAACTCCTGACATGTCTCTAAATCCGCAGCCTGTCACCTCCGCACACACACCAGCATTTATTAAGCCCAGAACAGTCTTAGACTCTTACTGAAAGCTGATTGGACTCAGCATTCCTCTTTTCAGACTTTCACACACAGGTGAGGATCCATGGATACAAAGCCTGTTTTCACATGATGACCATCCCCAACTTTACTTAAAGGTCCCGTGTCACGGCCATTTCTACTGATCATAGTTCCATCGTTGAGCTCTACTAGAACAGATTCACATTGTTCAATGTTCCAAACTCACATTGGTTTCTCACAGCATCTCTGATAGTCTGTGTGTTCACTCTCTGTCCTACACGGCTTGTTGGAGCTCCATTGTTTGCTTCCTGGGTATAGTGACGTATTTCGGGTATAGTGACGTATTTCGGGTATAGTGACGTATTTCGAGTATAGTGACGTATTTCGGGTATAGTGACGTTACGGCCGCGGAGCCGTTACGTTTCGACCAATCCGCGGACTTCCTCACACACACACTCGGTGGGACGTTGCGAGGAGCGGGACACTGAGCTGGCTCACTGGTGTGGGGTCAGCGAGACACCGCGGAACTCAGCCTGAGCACACACACAAACTCCCAGCCAGGCTGCGGGTGTGTGTTCGGGCTGGGTTTCGCTGTCTCGCAGGCACTGGGCTCACGGGGGGGGGGGGGGGCAGGAGCTCCAACAAGCCGTGTAGGACAGAGAGTGAACACACAGACTATCAGAGATGCTGTGAGAAACCAATGTGAGTTTGGAACATTGAACAATGTGAATCTATTCTAGTAGACTTCAACGATGGAACTATGATCAGTAGAAATGGGACCATTTTAAACCCTTTTTTTAGACAGTTAAACAGACAGAGAGGTAAACAGACAGACAGCCGCTGACAGCTGAATCTCTCTCCTCTGTAATCTAACTAATAATGTCTCCCTCTTAATATTTTCCCTCTCCCTCTGTGATGGATGGGGTCAGGCTGCTGAGGTCAGAGGTCAACGCGGAGCCTCGTCTCTCTGCTCCGCCGCTGTAATGGGAGCTGAAATATTAGTCCTAAACGCCCGCGGACGCCCCGACGCCTCGGCACAGATGATGAATTAACTGCTACCAAGAATTACAGACGGAGCGATTTGAAGACAAAGTTTCCACGCTCATCTCTCGTGAACACACTCAATTTCCTCATCTACACACCTCCGTATGCAAATGATTGATAATAGACATCAACTTTATGTCTTCAAATTGTCCTCACACACACACACACACACACACACACACACACACTTCCTTACGTATGCTAATGATTGATGGTGGTCTCTGGCATCATCATTGCTTTTATTTATCCGGCCGATCTCAGCGGCTCTTGGCCTCTCGCCGTCTCGTATCAAATTGTTTTTTAAATGCATTTTGACGACTGATGTGAAAATGCAATCAAGCAAAAGAATAAAGTCTATGAATCCATATTAAAAGCACAATCGTAAACATGGCTAAGTGCGCACACACACACACACACACACACACACACACACACACACACACACACACACACACACACACAATCATCAGGGTCATCACATAATTCTTCAAACTTTGGATTGATTTTCAAAGTGTCCCTGCTATTGTTCTCCACCCTGCATGACGTCCATCTGGGAGACATTTTGCACTGATAGCAGATGTCATGCATATACTCAGAACGCACTGAATACATCTCCTAACAAGTATTGTGTGTATCAAAGCCTGACATTTGTTCCTCCTCTGTGCCGTCAAGCTCCATTGATATCAAGTCAAAACACATCTATAGTTCCCTCTGTTGCACTTAGTGACATTATCATCACCATTAACTCACACTAAAGTATATTTGACTCAATCTAATCTACACCGTCATGCTGGCCCAAATACACACTTTAGCACAACACATGGATTAATCCGCCGCTGAAAATAGTCCCCAACAAATGCACCTGCTTTTTTTAGGAATTGACTTTGTTCTAATGTGATCAATGGATGGAACCATTGTGCATGCACTTCATATTGTATAGTTTACACTTAATATGAAATGTTCTCCTGTGAGTTTCTTGACATCATTAACAAACATGTCAAACATGACACAGCTTTGTTTCAACATCATGACATTCCTCATCTCAGTTTGTGTAGTTGGCAGTTAGGTTGTTTCCACTTCTGCCAAACATAAGGGGAATGTGCCTTTACTTGTTCTAATTTTTATTATTATTATTATTGAGTAACCTTTGCTGATCTGAGTGCAGTTGGAGGGACATCCTGTAAGACCAGAGCAAAGGTGAGCACCAAGCCCCCAGGAAGTGCGCCGGACTCTGAAGAAAATATTCGTTGTGGCCAAACGGCGGTACTACACTTCCATATCAGTCACTGGGCCCGGAAAGACTTTTTCCCATTGACTAACATTGGGAAAGAGACGTCTGTAAATCGTTGGATACTAAATAAGCTACCCAGTATGAACGCTTGTATAGCCCTTATTAAAAACATTCGGTCCTCAAGTTGTAAAATGTGCTAATAACGTTATTCTGAGAGTTATTTTCCTCAGCATTAGGAATGCGGATCTAACCCACGGGACCGACCGGAACGTTCATGTGACGTGTTCAGTACGTGTTTTACCTTTACCCATGGATGCATCGGATTATGATATAATCCGTTCTTATTGTTCTTATTGTGAGAGCGAAACGTCACGAAAGTATTCATATAATCATGATTATATGAATACTTTCAAAAGTTGGACCATTTTGTCTTCATGAGCCAATGAGAAACTCTCATAGGAATGAACGAGGCCCCGCCTCCCACGCTGTATCCAGTTCTTATGATACATCCATGGTGAGCACCAGGTGGAAGAGCTCCTAAATACAGGAAGTGCCCCTCAGACTGTACCAAGTGCCCACAGATCATGGGGGTGGGAGACCAGAGATGTGTTTCTCTATATTATATCATCACATTGTTTATGTCAGGGTTGGGGAAAAATAGGACCCAAATGCAGAATGAGGGAAGCTGGTTTCAAAATGGAACAAAAGGCGAGCTTTATTCACAAAAGCTGAGAAAACAAGAATCCATGAACAGGTAGCACGAGGTAGCATCCAAACAAAAAGGGACTGTGTCCAACATGAAGGGAGACATGAACGACAAACAATGAACCAACACTGAACACAGGAAGAGACTAGATACAGGGAGGGGTAATCACGAGACGAGAAACAGCCGGGCAGGGGAGGAGAAACACAAGGGCAACAGGTGAACACAATCAGACAATCAGACACACCAGGGAAACTAACAACAGGGAGGACAGAACAACAAAATAACCCCAAAACAAGACAGTTTATTGTGTCTTGATGTCACACATGGAGCTGCTGGGAAGCAAGTCAAATTTCAGACTTGATCTGACAATTAAAGTGTTATCGTATCGTAATCGTATCTACGCTTTTGCCCTTTATTGGTCCAACCGAGGGTCAATGTCTGACTGTTACAGCAAAGAGATTAAAGGTAAGGTAGCTAAGTATCTTAATTTATCACTCAAGAAGCATGCAGACACTATAAATTAAACAATTTGCCAGCGATAAAGACGCCAGGTTGTACTAAAAATTGTACTAAACATTTGTTAGGTCTTAATATAATATATTTAATTTTAGTCTTGTTTACATCAAGCAGAATGTTACAGTATGTGATTATCATTTCAGTTTCACAGAGGTCTCACACACTTTCATGTCACATGACTCAGCCTTACCTGCCTTCACGGTGTCTGTTGCTGCTTCAGAGAAATCCAGTGAATCCATTCGGGCTGAAATCAGAGCGTCTCCTTCAGTCTGAGCTGCAGAGCATCACCCTTCATCGTGAAACACAGCGTCGACAGGAGCCACAGAAACATCTGGAGCTCTTATTCTAACCTTTTCTTACCATATTTGATTCAATATGCTCCTTGGATAACTTTTTATTTTATTTGTGTTATTATTTCCTCCTTGTGAAGCACCTTGAGATGATGTTGTTTTCAAAGTGTGCTATATAAATGAAATGTATTTTAAAACTTGTGACGGTTTTCATTTGAGCTAACAAAGTAAGTCTAGAGGAAGCTGTTGTCACGGTTGAGTGAAGGAAGCAGGACCCAAGCGCAGATAACTTTGATAAACCTTTATTTCAAGGCTAAAATGGAACGAATACAGACAAACACAGAACACTCACCGGTGAAGTCCGTCACCAACAAAAGAAGCACCGACACTGAACACAGCACGAGACAAGACTAAATACAGGGAGGGCTAATTACCAGACACAGGTGAACACAATCGGTAAACGAGACACAGGTGAGGAGGGAGGAGAAAAACACAAGAGCCACAGGTGAACACAACTAGCTAACGAGACACAGGTGAGGAGGGAGGAGAACACACAGGGACACTAACGACAGGAGGAAAACATGACAGAACAGTGAAAACACCCAAACTTAGACAGAACTGTGACAGCTGTCAGGATGGTAAAATAATAAATCAAAGTTGCAGAAACTAAACTTTCTTCTTGTCCCACAGGTGAGGAGAAGCGTTGATGAGAAGGTGTTTCTTCTTACCCATTTGGATCAACTTGTTAATCACAGTAAAGGAAAAGAGGGGGTAGGATTTTAAACATATTTCATTTAATTTACATCAAAAAATATCCATTATAGAAAGTAATTACGTTTGTATGTCAGTAACTGATGATATTTTATTCATTTTGGTTATAATTAGATACGTTAAACATTTCAAACGTTATTTTGTTTAGTTTCTGTCAACTTTAAATTCAATATGTGTGTTCAATAAATACATCCATCTTCTCCGCTTATCCGTGGTCGGGTCGCGGGGGTAGCAGCTCCAGTAGAGAGCCAAACGTTCCTTTCCCCTCATCAACCAGCTCTGACTGGGGGGTCCCAAGGCGCTCCCAGGCCAGAGAAGAGATATAATCCCTCCACCTGGTCCTAGGTCTCTCCCTTGGTCTCTTCTCAGCTGGACGTGCCTGGAACACCTCCCTAGGGAGCAGGTGGCATCCTAACTAGGTGCCCGAACCACCTCAACTGGCTCCTTTTGACGCGAAGGAGGAGCGGTTCAACTCCGAGTCCCTCCCGGATGACCGAACTTCTCACCTTATCCCTAAGGGAGACACCAGCCACCCTGCGGAGGAAACCCATCTCGGCCGCTTGTATCCGTGATCTCGTTCTTTCGGTCATGACCCATCCTTCATGACCATAGGTGAGGGTAGGAACGAAAATGGCCCGGTACAGAGATTGGATGACCCTGAGTAGAGACCCCCTCACCCCATACTCCCGCAGCACCTCCCACAGTAACTCCCTGGGAACCCGGTCATACGCCTTCTCCAAGTCCACAAAACACATGTAGACCGGATAAGCGTACTCCCAGGCCCCCTCCAGGATCCTTGCGAGAAGCTGATCCGTCGTTCCACGACCAGGACGGAATCCGCATTGTTCCTCCTCAATCTGAGGTTCGACAATCGGCCTGACCCTCCTTTCGAGTACCTTAGAGTAAACTTTCCCGGGGAGGCTGAGTAGTGTGATGCCTCTGTAATTGGCACACACCCTCTGGTCCCCCTTTTTGAAAAGGGGAACCACCACCCCGGTCTGCCACTCCTTCAGTACTGTTTCCGACTTTCACGCAACGTTGATGAGACGTGTCAACCAAGACAGTCCCTCAACACCCAGAGCCTTCAGCATTTCTGGGCGGATCTCATCCACCCCCGGGGCTTTGCCACTGTGGAGTTGTTTAACAACTTCAGTGACCTCCCCGCGGGAGATTGGTGTTGATCCCCCGTCATACTCCAGCTCTGCCTCTAACATAGAGGGCGGAGTTGTCGGGTTCAGGAGTTCCTCAAAGTGTTCCTTCCAACGCCCTAACACTCCATCAGTTGAGGTCAACAACGTCCCATCCTTACTGTACACAGCTTGGATGGTTCCCTGCTTCCCCCTCCTGAGGTGTCGGACAGTTTTCCAGAACAACTTTGGTGCCGCCCGAAAGTCCTTTTCCATGTCCTCTCCGAACTTCTCCCACACCCGCTGCTTTGCCTCGGCCACGGCTGAGGCTGCTGCCCTTCGGGCCTGTCGGTACCTTGCAACTGCCTCGGGAGTCCCCCGGGATAACAAATCCCTGAAGGCCTCCTTCTTCAGTCGGACGGCTTCCCTGACCACCGGTGTCCACCAGGAGGTTCGAGGGTTACCGCCCCTTGAGGCACCTAGGACCTTGAGACCACAGCTCCCCTCCGCGGCTTCGGCAATAGAGGCTTTGAACACCGACCACTCTGGTTCAATGTCCCCAACCTCCACAGGAATGCCTGAAAAGCTCCGCCGGAGGTGTGAGTTGAAGGCCTCCTGAACCTGGGCCTCCTCCAGACGTTCCCAGTTCACCCAAACTACACGTTTGGGCTTACCAGGTCTATCCAGAGGCAATAAATCAATATTTGTATGGTCAAAGAGCCTTAAGGAACATCGTCCTGAAGAGCGAGAGGATACACGCTTAATACTAAAGCTCACCTATTATGTAAAATCCACTTCTTCATGTCTCTTCTACATCAACATGTGTCCCCTCTCCTTCATGTCTCTTCTACATCAACATGTGTCCCCTCTTCTTCATGTCTCCTCTACATCAACATGTGTCCCCTCTTCTTCATGTCTCTGCTACATCAACATGTGTCCCCTCTTCTTCATGTCTCTTCTACATCAACATGTGTCCCCTCTTCTTCATGTCTCTTCTACATCAACATGTGTCCCCTCTTCTTCATGTCTCTTCTACATCAACATGTTGTCCCCTCTTCTTCATGTCTCTTCTACATCAACATGTGTCCCCCCTCTTCTTGATGTCTCTTCTACATCAACATGTGTCCCCTCTTCTTCATGTCTCTTCTACATCACATGTGTCCCCTCTTCTTCATGTCTCTTTCTACATCAACATGTGTCCCCTCTTCTTCCATGTCTCTTCTACATCAACATGTGTCCCCTCTTCTTCATGTCTCTTCTACATCAACATGTGTCCCCTCTTCTTCATGTCTCTTCTCACATCAACATGTTCCCCTCTTCTTCATGTCTCTTCTACATCAACATGTGTCCCCTCTTCTTCCATGTCTCTTCTACATCAACATGTGTCCCCTCTTCTTCATGTCTCTTCTACAATCAACATGTGTCCCCTCTTCTTCATGTCTCTTCTACATCAACATGTGTCCCTCTTCTTCATGTCTCCTCTACATCAACATGTGTCCCCTCTTCTTCATTTCTCTGCTACATAACATGTGTCCCCTCTTCTTCATGTCTCTTCTACATCAACATGTGTCCCCTCTTCTTCATGTCTCTTCTACATCAACATGTGTCCCCTCTTCTTCATGTCTCTTCTACATCAACATGTGTCCCCTCTTCTTCATGTCTCTTCTACATCAACATGTGTCCCCTCTTCTTTGATGTCTCTTCTACATCAACATGTGTCCCCTCTTCTTCATGTCTCTTCTACATCAACATGTGTCCCCTCTTCTTCATGTTCTTTCTACATCAACATTTGTCCCCTCTTCTTCATGTCTCTTCTACATCAACATGTGTCCCCTTCTCCATGTCTCTTCTAACATCAACATGTGTCCCCTCTTCTTCATGTCTCTTCTACATCAACATGTGTCCCCCTCTTCTTCATGTCCTTCTACATCAAATGTGTCCCCTCTTCTCCATGTCCTCTTCCTACATCAACATGTGTCCCCTCTTCTTCATGTCTCTTCTACATCAACATGTGTCCCCTCTTCTTCATGTCTCTTCTACATCAACATGTGTCCCCTCTTCTTCATGTCTCTTCTACATCAACATGTGTCCCCTCTTCTTCATGTCTCTTCTACATCAACATGTGTCCCCTCTTCTTCATGTCTCTTCTACATCAACATGTGTCCCCTCTTCTTCATGTCTCTTCTACATCAACATGTGTCCCCTCTTCTTCATGTCTCTTCTACATCAACATGTGTCCCCTCTTCTTCATGTCTCTTCTACATCAACATGTGTCCCCTCTTCTTCATGTCTCTTCTACATCAAACATGTGTCCCCTCTTCTTCATGTCTCTTCTACATCAACATGTGTCCCCTCTTCTTCATGTCTCTTCTACATCAACATGTGTCCCCTCTTCTTCATGTCTCTTCTACATCAACATGTGTCCCCTCTTCTTCATGTCTCTTCTACATCAACATGTGTCCCCTCTTCTTCATGTCTCTTCTACATCAACATGTGTCCCCTCTTCTCCATGTCTCTTCTACATCAACATGTGTCCCCTCTTCTTCATGTCTCTTCTACATCAACATGTGTCCCCTCTTCTTCATGTCTCTTCTACATCAACATGTGTCCCCTCTTCTTCATGTCTCTTCTACATCAACATGTGTCCCCTCTTCTTCATGTCCTCTTCTACAATCAACATGTGTCCCCTCTTCTTCATGTCTCTTCTACATCAACATGTGTCCCCTCTTCTTCATGTCTCTTCTACATCAACATGTGTCCCCTCTTCTTCATGTCTCTTCTACATCAACATGTGTCCCCTCTTCTTCATGTCTCTTCTACATCAACATGTGTCCCCTCTTCTTCATGTCTCTTCTACATCAACATGTGTCCCCTCTTCTTCATGTCTCTTCTACATCAACATGTGTCCCCTCTTCTTCATGTCTCTTCTACATCAACATGTGTCCCCCTCTTCTTCATGTCTCATGTCTACATCAACATGTGTCCCTCCTTCTTCATGTCTCTTCTACATCAACATGTGTCCCCTCTTCTTCATGTCTCTTCTACATCAACATGTGTCCCCTCTCTCTCTACATCAATGTCTTCATGTCTCTTCTCCACTCAACATGTGTCCCCTCTTCTTCATGTCTCTTCTACATCAACATGTGTCCCTCTTCTTGATGTCTCTTCTACATCAACATGTGTCCCCTCTTCTGATGTTCTCTTCTACATCAACATGTGTCCCCTCTTCTTCATGTCTCTTCTACATCAACCATGTGTCCCCTCTTCTTCATGTCTCTCCTACATCAACATGTGTCCCCTCTTCTCATGTCTCTTCTACATCAACATGTGTCCCCTCTTCTTCATGTCTCTTCTACATCAACATGTGTTCCCTCTTCTTCATGTCTCTTCTACATCAACATGTGTCCCCTCTTCTTCATGTCTCTTCTACATCAACATGTGTCCCCTCTTCTTCATGTCTCTACTACATCAACATGTGTCCCCTCTTCTTCATGTCTCTTCTACATCAACATGTGTCCCCTCTTCTTCATGTCTCTTCTCCATCAACATGTGTCTGAAAGTTTCAGGAACAAAGATTTTCTCTCTTTTTGATCCATTTCTATAAAAACTGAAAACGAGCTGATCAGATTTTGGCCACTTGATGATGTCATAACGATGTGTTGTCTTGTGTAACCATTAGCCAATCAGCAACCAAGGTACCCCCCCCCCCCCCCCCCCTCCTCTAGAGCACCATTGAGTTCTTTGTAACCAAATGTCTCTCAGAGGGGCGTGGGGAGGGGCTCCTTATTTTCATCTGAAGTAACAGACAGAGAATCAGCACTTTGGAAACAGGGCTGAAACAGAGGGGATTATGGGTAACGCTGCAATGATCTGTTTGATGTGTCAACCAATCAGAGACAGGCTCAGTATATATCTGAGACATTACATTACATGGCATTTAGCTGACGCTTTTATACAAGGCGACTTACAATAAGTGCGTTCGACCAGGAAGACACAACCTTGAAGAAAACAGAATCATAAAGTACATCAGGTTTCATAGAGCCAAACACTTCAAGTGCTACTCAGCTGGCTTTAGAGGAGCCAGTCCTATGTTAGTATATAAGTGCTTTGTTAGTAATTCTATGGCTGGAAGTGGAGTCGAAAGAGATGAGTTTTCAGTCTGGAAGGTGTGTAAGCTTTCTGCTGTCCTGATGTCAATGGGGAGCTCATTCCACCATCTTGGAGCCAGGATAGCAAACCCACGTGTTTCTGCTGATGGGAACTTGGGTCCACCTCGCAGCGAGGGTGCAGCGAGTCGTTTGGCTGATGCAGAGCGGAGTGCACGTGCTGGGGTGTACGGTTTAACCATGTCCTGGATGTAGGAAGGGCCAGATCCATTCGCAGCATGGTACGCAAGTACCAGTGTCTTGAAGTGGATTCTAGCAGTTACCGGGAGCCAGTGGAGGGAGCGGAGGAGCGGAGTGGGGGGGGAACATTTAGGAAGGTTGAAGACCAGACGAGCCGCTGCATTCTGGATGAGCTGCAGAGGTCGGATGGCACATGCAGGTAGACCAGCCAGGAGGGAGTTGCAGTAGTCTAGGCGTGAGGTGACGAGAGCCTGGACCAGAACCTGCGTGGCTTTCTGGGTCAGCTGGGGACGTGTCCTCCTGATGTTGTACAGCGTATATCTGCAGCAGCGGGTTGTAGCAGCGATGTTTGCAGTGAAGGACAGGTTGTTATCTAGGGTCACACCCAGATTCCTTGCAGTCTGAGTCGGGGAAACAACAGAGGTGCCGATGTTGATCGTCAGGTCAAGAGTGGGACAATCTTTTCCTGGAAGAAAAAGCAGTTCAGTGAGACCTGTAATATATTGATGAGAAACAGTATCACAGGGGACCTTTAATATCTGATGAAACCAGAAGGTGTGTTTGAGGGATGCAGGAAAAGCCAAACTCCTGAGAGAAGTGTCCTCCGTCGATGCATCACTCCGATTGTTCCGAATAAACCCTTGATGACTCTGGCGTATTATATACATCCCTTAATGTGGGATCAGCTTATATGAGAATCTGTTTTCAATCCATCCTCCCATTTTCTCCCCCTCGTCCCCAGAGTAAAGTACATTATGGTGCAGCTGATGATGAAGGGATGCTCCTGCTCATCAGGGACAAGAGGAGGGGAAGTGAAGGAGGGACTGTGGAGGATGTTCATGAAGCACTACAGGAAGATCATTACAGTGAGAGAGAGAGAGACTTGAGAAGGTGCTTTACCCTCTGTGTGTGTGTGTGTGTGTGTGTGTGTGTGTGCGTCCCATTTTCATTCAACAGCGATGCAAATGGTTTTTAAAACACGTCTACCTGCAGGATTCTAATAACACACATACTTTTAAATGTAACTTTGATTCACTTTCTGTGCTCAGTGATTGCTTCCTGACAGAAAACAAGACAAATATTAAACCTGAGGAACATCGGAGAAACAAGGAAACATCAGTCGTTGACCCACTTTCAAATGTAAGTTATTTAGAAGACACCTTATTTTATTATTTATTGTGTTAATGTTAAAGATTACACATTGTTTTGTAATCAAATGACCTTTCATCAAGCCCAACAGTACATACATTTTTAGCAGAGGATAGCGTTTCTGGTTTTTGATGCATTTCACAGCTGAGGCCAAATGTTAAAAAGTGAAAAGGTTTTGCAAAGGGAAGGATGCTCGTAATCCACCGTAATAACATTGTTTTCAGACTTGCATGATTGTGTTACATTTCTTTGTTATTAAAACACCCACATGTTCTCTCTTCATTTACATCTCGGTATCTCATTGTAGATGAGATGTTTCCTGTTTGCACATGAATCACAAACTTCACACGGTAACTGTGATCTTCTTCTTGTGCTCTTGTCTTAAGGCCCGGACACACCAAGCTGACACCAAAGAACACGTCCCGACGGAACACGACTGTTGTGTCGCACTGGGACACACCGACAAGACTTCAGCCGACGGCCAAGAAGCACGTACGCACTGCGCATGCGTGAGTGGCAATAACTCTCCTTACCAGCAGGCGGCGGTAGTGTGTGTTCGTCATTCAAAAGAGGCAAAACCCGGAAGACAGACTGCGTGATACACCGAGAGAAGAAGAACAGACTGCGTGATATAAACAAACAACCAATAGCATGTGCGTTCCATTTTCACTCTACAGCGAGAAGCTCACGGGGCTTTCCCGAACCTGAGCCGAGAGCTGGAGTTAAGTGGAATCTCACATTTGCCTTCTTAATCGTTTGTTTGGGTCCCTCACTTCCGTTTCGCTTCTCATGCACTGATTTGCTAGCTGAACAGCCAATCGGAGTGATTTATTTGGCCGACGGCCTTTAGCCGACAGCCGACCGATTCAACATGTTGAATCGGTGGCGGATGGTGTCGGCACGGCCGAAAAGACACAACAGTGCGGGACAGACCAATCAATCAATGTTTATTTATATAGCCCAATATCACAAATGTTACATTAGTCTCAGTGGACTTCAGTTTGTACAGAATATCAGTATGACAATACGACACCCTCTGTCCTTAGACCCTCTGTCCTTAGACCCTCTGTCCTCAGACCCTCTGTCCTCAGACCCTCTGTCCTCAGACCCTCACATCGAGGAAAAACTTCCAGAGAAAGCCCACAGTTTAAGGGAAAATGGGAGAAACCTCAGGGAGAGCAACAGAGGAGGGATCCCTCTCCCAGGACGGACAGACGTGCAATAGATGCCGTGTGTAAATTGAAAAGATAATACATTTGCAACATAGGTAGTCCAGATGTTTGGAAATGCATGTGTGTGTAATAGGAAGATGGATCCACGAGGATATCCATCCAGGACCTATGATCCAGGACCACAGCCACGACTCAAGATCCAGGGCTCGCGATGCAGGACACAGGACCGCAGGATCATCCATGACTCCGGATCCCAGCGTATATAGACACCAAAAAGAAAGAAATTTGGGGAAGCTGGGTTAATCGGAACATGAGAGTACACAGGTATAGACAGAGAGAAGGAAGAAGTAAGATGTCCCCCGACAAACTAAGCCTATATCAGCAAAACTAGGGGCTGAATCTAATCAGCCCTAACTATAAGCTTTATCAAAAAGGAAGGTCTTAAGCGCACTCTTAAAAACGGATATGGTGTCTGCCGCCCGAACACAAACTGGAAGCTGATTCCACAAATGTGGAGCTTGATAAGAAAAGGCTCTGGCTCCCATTGTACTTTTAGAGACTCTAGGAACAACCAACAACCCTGCATTCTTGGAACGCAATGCCCTAGTAGGACAGTAGGGTATAATGAGTTCTTTAAGGTAAGATGGCGCCTGCCCATTAAGGGCTTTGTAGGCGAGAAGAAGAATTTTAAATTCTATCCTGTGTTCTATAGGGAGCCAGTGTAAAGCAGCCAGAACAGGAGTAATGTGGTCCCTTTTCCTAACTCTGGGCAGGGCGACAGGACGCTCATCCACGGCCGACATCTATCGACAGCCAAAATGGGGTTGGTGTGTCCGGGCCTTTAAACCTCCATGAATACAGAGTTTTAAGCCACGGTGGAAACTATAGTAATTGTCTGAATAGCTCCCAGTGTAACGCTGAACATATTAAATGATATTTATAGAGAATAATTAACGCACAAATGGACAGAAAGCACCACTGGTTGTCTCCGCTTCACAGATGATATCCAGCGTGTCCTCGCTGATGTTATGAGGGCAGTCATTAGTTATATTTGGTGTAAACTGGAGGACGCCCCCCCGCTCCGCAGATTCACTCCAGCTGTGGACAGTGGAAGTTTTGACATTTAAAGCCTTTCACTAATCAGTCTGTCAGCGTTTTATCCGTTTCTCTGACTTCACAGTGAGGGAGGAGATAATGTGAGCGCTCTGTCTGCTTGATGTACGGTAATCACATGTGATCTTTTCAACAGGGAGCCGGGCGACTCGTTAATTTGACCGTCGGCGCTCTTCGGACCCCCCGCCCTCCCCCGATCGAGCCGCTGCCTGAAGAGTAATTGCGGAGCCACCATGCTTCGATGCGCTCGACCTTTACGACCTTAAAAGCCATTTCCATTTTTCTGACCACAAAAAAAAGAGACATATCTTGTTAATTGCAAAAAGGCAAATGCTCTACCTCCTCGGCCCCTCTCCTTTTCTCCCGTTTCATTCCCCTTTGACGGCCGAACGCTGAAAAGCATTTCCATTTTCATTCATCAACGCTTATCAGTCATCTGAAGGCCCCTTCAGCCACAATCAGCATCACAGCTCCAACAATGAGGAACTATCAACAACCGCACAGAGCAATTTGCTTTAATGTGGAGTGTGTTTTGTTGCTGCTAACTGATGGTTTCTTTAATCCTCTGATGCTCCGTGAAAGACAGAAGAAGAGTCACAGCAGGGGGTAAAGTTAAATACATGAGCAGAGACCAATGCTTCCACTGAACACTCTGTCTGTGAGCCACGCACAGTGATGGACCGTCATTCATTACTGTACTTAAAGGGGCCCTATTATGCTTTTTGCATCAGCAGGAGAGGACTCTTTAAAGTAGAGACACTACATACTGATATACACCTGAACATCAGCAGGAGAGGACTCTTTAAAGTAGAGACACTACATACTGATATACACCTGAACATCAGCAGGAGAGGACTCTTTAAAGTAGAGACACTACATACTGATATACACCTGAACATCAGCAGGAGAGGACTCTTTAAAGTAGAGACACTAAACACTGATATACACCTGAACATCAGCAGGAGAGGACTCTTTAAAGTAGAGACACTACATACTGATATACACCTGAACATCAGCAGGAGAGGACTCTTTAAAGTAGAGACACTACATACTGATATGCACCTGAACATCAGCAGGAGAGGACTCTTTAAAGTAGAGACACTACATACTGATATACACCTGAACATCAGCAGGAGAGGACTCTTTAAAGTAGAGACACTACATACTGATATACACCTGAACATCAGCAGGAGAGGACTCTTTAAAGTAGAGACACTACATACTGATATACACCTGAACATCAGCAGGAGAGCACTCTTTAAAGTAGAGACACTACATACTGATATACACCTGAACATCAGCAGGAGAGCACTCTTTAAAGTAGAGACACTACATACTGATATACAGTTTGAATCTTAAAGTGATTTAATGTATAAGAAAACAGGGCAGAACTTTTTATTTGTGAATGTTAATAGTATGCTAGAGGCCAGTGGCAGGAGTTGGGAGCTAGTCTTATTATCTACTATAATATTCATTGTAATGGCCAATTCTTTAACAACAATAAGTTTAAGCTCTTTTCCCCCACAAGCTTCAGAGAAATAAACATTTTGATTTGCTCTGATGTGAAAAGAGAGCAAACTAACAGACTCGGCTCTAAATGATGTTATCAAGGGCAGTCTATGTAATCAGGGATAAATTGATCTGCGGTGTGTGTGTGTGTGTGTTGAACACCACATTAAGGCTTTTCCTCCCCCCTCATCATCCCACCATCTTCTCGGTGTCACCACCAGATTCTTCCTGTTTCCCAAACTGACCTCCCTCTGATGGAGTAAACAGTATTTAATGTTTAGTATTATCTCCAAAGTGTGTGTTTATCATCACGTCCAATCACTTTTGTCAGACTTCAATCGTGCTTCATCTCCTCGGCAGTTCAAACTGTCCGTCTGTGTTTCAGCAGGACATCTCAGGTCTGAGTAAAGGCAGACAAATACATCTTTGGAGGATCAACTAAATGTTAATGATGCATTTCTGATGATGTGGGGACTGAGACACAAGAAAGTCCTCTGAATGCCAGACATGTGTCCAAAATGTAAAGTCAACTCTCACACACCTGGTCAATCAAGATCAAATCTTAATATGGTGTGATCAGGTTCGTTAGTGAGTCTGCGTGCCGCTTGTTGAATTTCTCTTCCTAGATGTGTACTATTTTAAACTATAAGCTTTCTTATTTGATCAAACTTTGATACTTCTTATAACTTATAACCGAGTCCGACCCTTGTCAATTAACTACAGGGGTCCCTCAGGGCTCTGTTCTTGGTCCCCTCCTCTTCTCCCTGTACACAAACTCGCTCGGATCGGTCATTAGCCCGCATGGTTGTTCATACCACTGCTATGCTGACGACACCCAATTAATTCTATGTAATGTAATGTAACTTATCAAGCCGTGCCCTCACACCACAGATCTGAAGCAATGGCAAGTGAATTCACTTCAAGTGTACATTTGATATTTCAGTAAGTACCTCAGAAATACAAAGAAGGACAAGAAAATCCAGTAAAACATCAATTTTTTCTCAATAAATTAAGTTTATTCGTCAACAGTTGGTTGTACATTGTAGTTAGCAGGAACCATGCAGTCAAGCTCTTATGGCCAATACTAATAATAATGATATTCCACATCACAGGTCACATACACAGTTAAATAAACACCAACACCAAGCATTCCTCCCTCTGCATTTTACACCAAGGCTTCACACTTTTACATATATACACATCTTGAACCTTGCGCTTTTAGTTTTTTGTTGCATGTTTTTGATCACCTAACTGGGAAAGAAAGCAGTGGTTTTTAAATAACAAAAGAAAAAGGTAGAAGTAGTAACAGTAGAGCAAGGCACACAATTATATTTGAGATATTTCAAACCCTATTTTTGTCCTACGCACACCTTCTCAACACCGACCCGACCCCCAGCGTCACTGCTAATCATCCAGTTCTCTAGAAAATTAAAACAACACATGGTGTACTTACTTACACACAGCAGTATTATAACCCCACCAACACTCATCAAACCTCAACGCAACAACACCGATTCAGCTTTCGCCAACTTTGGTCGTGTTGCATAGATAAAATCCTGTCTTTCTTCAACCCTCATGTTGCGGACATACTGCCAGCTAAGAGGGGAATATTTAGTTCACAGGTAGAGCTACGTTTGACCTGATGGGCGTGGATAGTATTTCCATCGATGACTTCATCAACCGGCAAAGTGGGCGTATAGGTATGAACGTAAACCGTGTTTTTCATCACCAAACCTCCACAGATGTAGGTACTCAGATTGATGCTTGGTCACATGAAGTATCTGTGCTATCCTGACAGCCTAAACACATCAGAAGGCTTGCAGGATGAACATGGTTTTCCCCAAATGAGATGAGAGGATTCACCAAAGCATCAGAAAAGAAAAGACAACTCATGGTACTCTCGGGTACTTCTCATCACCATGGAAGTCTGACAATGTTGAGGGTACCACCAAGAAGTTGCTCTTCATATATTGGTTGGTATCGACTTTTGACCATTTTCAAGGAATCACTTCTTCCCTCCTCCAATCATTGTTAGCCTATACACTTGGTCACTTTACCACCAAAGTTGTGAGTAGTAACTTTGCCTTCTGGTCTGACCTAGAACGCTTAATAAAGGAAAGATGTTCTTGGTCTGAGGAAACGATATCGCATGTCCTACCTAAACCTGGAGGAGCCGTCAGGAAAGGACCTTGCCTTTTTAAAACCTTGCACAATACTAGCAGGCTGAACCATCTTTGAATAAAGCGGTCTACAGAGGATTAACCACTGCTTTGTCACGACTTCCTGCCTCAAGAAGAAGCTAAGGTGTTGTTTTGGTAGTCGTTGTCACATATACAGTTATTGAATTCATCACAAAGTTGCACCTGAAGGGTTCACAACCTTTGCTGATTCTGTCTCTTCAAAGGTTTACTCATATTGGACCGAAGAGTCTCAAGCAAAGTAAAAGTATTTCTACGACACTTCAATAGAGCGGTGCAGCGATGACGTCCGGTGGTAAGCATCGCAAAGGGCTCCATCGTCAAAAAGCCAATGGGATTTCCCAACTGGGTTTCTGTTTAGCAGGATACTTACTACGTATTAGCACCACTTTACAATCTTTGAAAGGTACATGCAATCAGCAGAAGTACAAAGCTAGCGAATGGCTATAAAGGAACTACCTCGCGGTCACATGTGCATCACCATCGCTAAGCTAAAGGCGGCTAATGTTCGGCACGATGACGTTTAGTAGTTTATTTAGTCACTTGTAAGCATTTTATGTCACGTAGAAGCTTCGGACATTCTTCAGTGGAGTATTTTATGTCCTATAACCACATTTGACAATCTCTTCTCTTTGTTAGCCACAGATTTCAGCCGTCTAACCACAAACACGTTCAAAAAACCATCGACTTCGAGACGAGGGAAGCAGAAGTGGTAAAATGCTACCTCTTTTCGGGGTCTTTGGACTCATTACTGCACCTCTCTATTCCATCAACACGTTCTCCAAACTCACCAACACTATCTGTCCTTTCTCTGTCCCTTAACCAACCTTTCCCCAATCCAACAAACTCATCTCTTGAACTTCCACATTCTCGTTCCATCTTTGCTCCCAAAATACAAGTTATAATTCCCACAGCTAGGCGATGTCCCCGTCCAGTTAAGGTATACATATATATATTGATTAGGTTGTCGATACACAACTGATCTGTCTTTAGGTTTGGCATTTTTGGGGGTTTCACTACTACACTGAACAAAAATATAAACGCAACACTTTGATTTTTGCTCCCATTTCTCATGAGATGAACTCAAAGATCTAAAACATTTTCTATAAACAAAATAACCATTTCTCTCAAATATTGTTCACAAATCTGAAAGAATGTGTGATAGTGAGCACTTCTCCTTTGCCGAGATAATCCATCCCACCTCACAGGTGTGGCATATCAAGATGCTGATTAGACAGCATGATTATTGCACAGGTGTGCCTTAGGCTGGCCACAATAAAAGGCCACTCTGAAACGTGCAGTTTTGCTTTATTGGGGGGGTCTGGGGGGTCCGAAAACCAGGCAGTATCTGGTGTGAGGGGTAGGATTAGGGGTAGGGTTAGGTTTAGGATAATGTTGTGAATCGAGTGGCCCATGGTGGTGGTGGGGTTATGGTATGGGCAGGCGTATTATATGGACGACGAACACAGGCCACTCGATTCACAACATTACCCTAACTCTACCCCTACCCCTAACCCTACCCCTACCCCTCACACCAGATACTGCCTGGTTTTCGAACCCCCCCAGACCCCCCCAATAAAGCAAAACTGCATGTTTCAGAGTGGCCTTTTATTATGGCCAGCCTAAGGCACACCTGTGCAATAATCATGCTGTCTAATCAGCATCTTGATATGCCACACCTGTGAGGTGGGATGGATTATCTCGGCAAAGGAGAAGTGCTCACTATCACACATTCTTTCAGATTTGTGAACAATATTTGAGAGAAATGGTTATTTTGTGTTTATAGAAAATGTTTTAGATCTTTGAGTTCATCTCATGAACAATGGGAGCAAAAACAAAAGTGTTGCGTTTATATTTTTGTTCAGTGTTCATGTGCACGATTAAATCAAAGCAGTCTGGCAATGATTTTCTTCAGTATTGCTTTTACAGAAACGATAATACAGTTTACCTTTTGCAGTTTAAGCTTCTATGACTACAGTTGAATACAACTCACGGCCTCTTTATATCTCCGGAAGTCCAACAAATATGAGGCTTTTTGCCAAGTATTAATATTCGTTGTTTTTAAGTAACTCACAAAAACACATTTGCATTTTTCCCCATTGCTTTTAGAAGCAAGAGCTGGCCGTTGTGTGACGCCGTTTACACTTTATGTACCGAGTCATACGACATCTCACCGGGTGTTATGTGTTAGGAAGTTGCATGCTACTTGTGCCGTGTGTGAAAGATAACAAGGTGTACCCAACTGCAGGAAGTCATGCACACTGACTGAAGATGGACCCAAGTGGCAGAACAACACTGAAGTACATCCAGAAGACATGAGCAGAGGAACAAGTGTGAACAAGAGCACATTTGGTTCCCCTGTTTAGCCTAATTGTATGTAATAAAAACATGTGACTCATATGTTAAATATATATCTACAGCTGCTAAAAACTAATCAAGTCCTCTGAGTGATTTTCACAACTTCTCTGCCTTCAATCCATCCGGAAACTGTTGAATCGTCCACTCAATACAGCATAGTATCCCCTATTTAATGCATTTTAAATCACTTTAAATGCTTCTTGGTTGTATTTTTACCACATTGTTTTACTCTGAGCTCTTATATTGCCCACAGACGGAAACACAGCCGAACCCTAAAAGATGCTTCATAAATCAGACCTAGTATCACTGTGTCGTGAGATATAACCCTGAAACTGCAGGATAGACTTTCCCTTCCAGTTTCTTAAAGATCCGTTCAGTTACAGCAGTGAGGCTTTGGGAGTTCAGAAGGCGAGGCTCCAGGATCAGAGAGGGGGGGGGGGGGGGGGGGTGGAGAAACGAGGCCAGGAAAGAGATCACTTCATCGGGGAGGGGAAGGAGGAAGACCCCTTCTTACATCTGGATCCTGGAGGTCCCTGATCCCATCACTGGAAGTCTCTGGATGGACGGAAAGAGAGAGAGAACAGGCTTTTTTAAATTAGAAATACAACAGTATTTTATACGAGGACATCTTCCCACCAGACTGTCTGTGTCTTCATTTGATTTAAAGACACATACCATAACCTTTAACAGAGCGATATACATATGAGACAGCTTTAAGGACATATGTTGGAGATTGATTTTCATTTGTTTATTATATTTTTTTGTGATATCCCTACTTTAGATCTTAGGTTTTATATAAATTATAATATTTTATTATATTTTAAAATGTTTTTTTATTTGATGTTTTGAGACAAATTACGTTTATTTTGTTCATTTAAAAAAAAAAAAAATTAAAATCTAAAATAATAATAAAATGGTTATATCTGATTTTTTTTTCTTTTCAACAAATACACAATAATACCAACACAATAACATGGTGTGTGTGTGTTACAGCCTGACACTGTATATCTCAATTGATGGTCAAAAAACATTACATGTCCTTTCGTTACCTTGAACACACACTGTCCTGCTGCCCCATAATACAACACTGTGAATTAATCCGCCTTAGAAAATAGTCCCTCAAGAAATGCACTACTTCCTCCTGTTTGTTTTGATAAGGACTGCAGTGACCAGCTGTTTTAGGTAATCTTCAAGAAAGAAACTTTGAATATGAATGATGTTGTACCGGTTTTATTCTACTGCTCAATACATATTTACTTATGTTTATGTAAATAGGAATAGGTCTAGTTTTATTCTTATGTTACAATGTATTGAGTTTATTTTAAGTTTGATCCACATCCAATCAGACATACATGAATAGATACGCCGTCTACTGTTCTGAATATTTTACTATAAAACATGATTTAGTGATGACACCTGTGTGTGTGTGTGTGTGTGTGTGTGTGTGTGTGTGTGTGTGTGTGTGTGTGTGTGTGTGTTTGCTGCAGACCTTCTGCTGTCTGGGTCACAGAGCACATCATGAGCCGCATTCATGATTGCTTTAATTGCACCTGTGTCTGTGTACAGTGTGTGTGTGTGTGTGTGTGTGTGTGTGTGTGTGTGTGTGTGTGTGTGTGTGTGTGTGTGTGAACAGGTGGGCTAGACTTGGGCATGCCATGGGGGTCAGGACCAGCTGTACGCATCACCAATATGGTGTGTGTGTGTGTGAGTCCTTTGTCGGGGGGATACATGCATCGTGCGTGTGCAGCGCTTGATTCTCCACTTTCATGTGTGTGTGTTTCTTTACCTGTTAGTGTGTGTGCATGTTTGTCCTCTGTTGTGTGTGTGTGTGTGTGTGTGTGTATAACATGTCTGTCTAACCTGCAGCTGTTGGGCTGTCAGCTTCTACCTGGACTCTCATGCCCTGCCCTCCGGGATGTGTGTGTGTGTGTGTGTGTGTGTGTGTGTGTGTGTGTGTGTGTGTGTGTGTGTGTGTGTGTGTGTGTGAGTATGAGTGTGTGGAGAGTCTGGGGGCAGCAGCTTTTGCTTCGCCCTGGAGGAGCCCATAGGGCGGCCACATCACACACACACACACACACACACACACACACACACACACACACACACACACACACACACACAGCTTGTGTCACTGACGGCCTTTGTTCGTGTTCAGCAGCTTCCTGGTTTGATTTAGGTTTAAAAATAGAAAAGATGCTACGAACTAAATCAAACTCACTGCTTGTCTGCAGCATATATTAGAAATTGTAGAAACGCACAGTTTTTGAAAAGATATAACAAATCCTAACGGATCAAAAGATCAAAGTCATATCGTGAAATATTCATGAGAGACAGGAATCACATCTCCATCAGCGTAGCCCTTTGAACGCTCGCTAAAGACGACTAAGAAGTGGTCTGAAGGCCCGCGTCATGTGACAGGGTCTGCCTCGTCCTGCTCTCAGGCCAGCAGCCGACTCACAGCCTGATGCAGAAAGGATTAGGTCTCATGTCCTAGATTACAAACTAATTACTGAATGACCGAGCAGCCTTTCCTTTACTCCTGACTTCCTGAGATCGGGTTGTGAGGAAAGCTCCATTCAGTTTTCACATTGTTATGTTGCTGTGGAGATAATATCGTTTTGAGAAACAAATAGAGTAGACGGATGTATTTCAGATTCAGGTTCATCACCAGGTTTCCACGTACGAGGAAGTTGACTTGGTGTCGTGGTGCATACTTTAAAGTAAAAAGTGTCAATTGACCACAAAAGGGGTGACCTTTGACCTGACCATGGGTCATTTGTCCTTTGACAGAGTGATGGAGAGTCAGTTAGCTGATGACTGAGCAGGACTCTGTGTAAAAGCAGACTCTTGAGTTTGAGTACAGCACATGTGTCAAACTCGAGGCCCGGGGGTCAAATCAGGGCCGTGGTGGATTTAATTTGGGCCCGCAGGATAATTTCTAATTGCTATTAGATCTGGTCCGCCGGTATATTGCACCTTCTCTCCATCCTGAGGGTCTCCTCCGCTCAGAGCCTGAGCCCAAACATTGATGACCTTGCCCCCAAGATGAGACGCCAAGTGTCTGAGCTAGCATCACAGAGCAGCACACTGAGTTCAAAGGATGCTTCCTTCTGCACTTTCTCTCACGACAACAGGGCAGGTTTGGTTTCTCTTTGAGGGGAATAGTTTTGTTGAAGCTGTTGTTGGCCTGTGGAGAAATGTACTCATAAGAAATGAGTCTGGAGAAGCTGCAGATAGAGCCATGAGAAATGAGTCTGGAGAAGCTGCAGATAGAGCCATAAGAAATGAGTCTGGAGAAGCTGCAGATAGAGCCATAAGAAATGAGTCTGGAGAAGCTGCAGATAGAGCCATAAGAAATGAGTCTGGAGAAGCTGCAGATAGAGCCATGAGAAATGAGTCTGGAGAAGCTGCAGATAGAGCCGTAAGAAATGAGTCTGGAGAAGCTGCAGATAGAGCCATAAGAAATGAGTCTGGAGAAGCTGCAGATAGAGTCATAAGAAATGAGTCTGGAGAAGCTGCAGATAGAGTCATAAGAAATGAGTCTGGAGAAGCTGCAGATAGAGCCATAAGAACTGAGTCTGGAGAAGCTGCAGATAGAGCCATAAGAAATGAGTCTGGAGAAGCTGCAGATAGAGTCATAAGAAATGAGTCTGGAGAAGCTGCAGATAGAGCCATAAGAACTGAGTCTGGAGAAGCTGCAGATAGAGCCATAAGAAATGAGTCTGGAGAAGCTGCAGATAGAGCCATAAGAAATGAGTCTAGAGAAGCTGCAGATAGAGCCATAAGAAATGAGTCTGGAGAAGCTGCAGATAGAGCCGTAAGAAATGAGTCTGGAGAAGCTGCAGATAGAGCCAATAAGAAATGAGTCTGGAGAAGCCTGCAGATAGAGCCATAAGAAATGAGTCTGGAGAAGCTGCAGATAGAGCCATAAGAAATGACGTCTGGAGAAGCTGCAGATAGAGCCATAAGAATGAGTCCTGGAGAAGCTGCAGATAGAGCCATAAGAAATGAGTCTGGAGAAGCTGCAGATAGAGCATAAGAAATGAGTCTGGAGAAGCTGCAGATAGAGCCATAAGAAATGAGTCTGGAGAAGCTGCAGATAGAGCCATAAGAAATGAGTCTGGAGAAGCTGCAGATAGAGCCATAAGAAATGAGTCTGGAGAAGCTGCAGATAGAGCCATAAGAATGAGTCTGGAGAAGCTGCAGATAGAGCCATAAGAAATGAGTCTGGAGAAGCTGCAGATAGAGCCATAAGAAATGAGTCTGGAGAAGCTGCAGATAGAGCCATAAGAAATGAGTCTGGAGAAGCTGCAGATAGAGCCATAAGAAATGAGTCTGGAGAACTGCAGATAGAGCCGTAAGAAATGAGTCTGGAGAAGCTGCAGATAGAGCCATAAGAAATGAGTCTGGAGAAGCTGCAGATAGAGCCATAAGAAATGAGTCTGGAGAAGCTGCAGATAGAGCCATAGAGAAATGAGTCTGGAGAAGCTGCAGATAGAGCCATAAGAAATGGTCCTGGAGAAGCTGCAGATAGAGCCATAAGGAAATGAGTCTGGAGAAGCTGCAGATAGAGCCTAGAAATGAGTCTGGAGAAGCTGCCAGATAGAGGGCCATAAGAAATGAGTCTGGAGAAGCTGCAGATAGAGCCAGTAAGAAATGAGTCTGGAGAAGCTGCAGATAGAGCCATAAGAAATGAGTCTGGAGAAGCTGCAGATAGAGCCATACGAATGAGTCTGGAGAAGCTAGCAGATAGAGCCAATGAGAGAAAGATGAGTCTGGAGAAGCTGCAGATAGAGCGCGTAAGAAAGAGTCTGGAGAAGCTGCAGATAGAGCCATAAGAAATGAGTCTGGAGAAGCTGCAGATAGAGCCATAAGAAATGAGTCTGGAGAAGCTGCAGATAGAGCTATAAGAAATGAATCTGGAGAAGCTGCAGATAGAGCCATAAGAACTGACTCTGGAGAAGCTGCAGATAGAGCCATAAGAAATGAGTCTGGAGAAGCTGCAGATAGAGCCGTGAGAAATGAGTCTGGAGAAGCTGCAGATAGAGCCATAAGAACTGACTCTGGAGAAGCTGCAGATAGAGCCATAAGAAATGAGTCTGGAGAAGCTGCAGATAGAGCCGTGAGAAATGAGTCTGGAGAAGCTGCAGATAGAGCCGTGAGAAATGAGTCTGGAGAAGCTGCAGATAGAGCCGTAAGAAATGAATGCAGCTGATTATTTAATGTTGTTTTTATAGGCAATCATTGAAGCTTTGTTAGTTCCAGGTTTAAAATCTGCAATAAGTTCCTTTCAATAAGTTCTGCATTAAACATTGAACCAGTCCGGCCCTCCACTAGCACCCATTTGTTAATGTTGGCCCACTGTGTGTTGGAGTTTGACCCTCTGCTGTAGATGCACTCTGGAGAGACATTGCTCTCTGCATGCTGGGTGCCTCTTGTGCAAAAGACCATTTTAAAACTCAGGTCATTGCAAGAACTTCCACCACAATATGACCCAAAGTGTCCAGTGATCGATAAGGGATGCTGAACACACCAGAAATGACTTCTTGTGTGTGTGAAAGCCGACTCTTGAGTGCGAGTAGGTGACCCGTGCATGCTGAGCGCCTCTTGTGCAAAACCCCCCAGAGCCGCTTGATAGGTTGATAACAGGAACTTCCACTGTGACCTAACGTCTCCTTAAGGGATGCTAACAATGCTAGAAACACCCCGATGACTGATTGTGTGAACTCACTGAGACGGTCCGGGTCCTGGAGGTGGGCGGTCTCACTGAGGCTTGTGCTGTTCTGGGGGTTTGATTGACAGCTGGCTGAGAGAGGAAACAAATAACAACAAGACATCGTGAGTAAATAAAACAGTGACAGACAACAGAGACGTTGTTAAGTCGCATGGCGGCAGATCCACGACACAGCTGAACATAAGAAACATGATGTCCTCAGTGAGGAAAGAGGAGACGATAGAGGAAACCAGAGAGGAAACAAAAGCATAAATCAAAACATCATTATGGGGCTGAAGCGTTGTCTTTGTTTTCTAATCGGCTTGTTCTTCCTCTTCGCCCAAACTGATGGAAAGTTGCAAATTAAAACAACGAGCATCCGGCCGAGAACAATCCTCTCGCAGCTCCACCCCGTCTCTTAATTGGTTCACGACTAATCGCTTTGTAAAGACTTGTGTAGCTATTATCGCTCCCCATGCACCCAGCAGCCCTGAGACACACACACACACACACACACACACACACACACACACACACACACACACACAGTCACGCTTACATGCACACATACATGCCAGAGTGACTGCACATGTGTTTCTTTGGGTCTATTTTTTAACGCTATGGTAATTAATTTATGAGCTAATGGGAAAACAATGTTTACATGTTGGGACAGAAGAGCTACTGCAGGTTCGGTGCCATAAGTGAGACTCAAATGAAAATAAAACCATTAGAATCCAAACTGAACATCAGTGAATTCTCAAAAACAGAATACCAAAAAAAAAATCTGCGTTTTAGGAAAATGTCTTTTTTAAATCTCTGAATTAAATACTTGAAAAACCAAATAATGAATCCCAGAAGACGGAACGATGACGCCTTTGACTTTAAGAAAATGAATCAAATGTAAGAAAAACCTTCTATATTTCCAAATGTATGAAAACCTCAAAATTCTAGAAAGTATTTCAAAGATAAATCTAAAAAAAAAAAACGTCTTCAAAAATACATTAATACCAGAAAATGAACAAAATGACACGTTCTTAGTAATCTGAAATATATCTTTTAAATCTAAATTGCTTATCCAATCAGAACAGTAGGATCGCGTTTGCATGATCGAAATGTGTGAAATCTACTTGACGTGAAATCTGAGCCACTGTCGGCTTCAAATATGTGAATGTGAACTATTTATATCGCAATACTTAAGTGTTATATTGCACCCCTGGTTCATTCTGTACGCGGTGGTGTCGGGGTGGGGTGCAGAGGGCCAGAGGTCGATCAACCACCTGAAGGGGCTTTGCAGTAAGTCTGTGAGGAGAACCAGGCTGCTAGTCTGCACTCCACCACAACCTCCGAGTTCCTGTTTATATATACAAAGTTGATGAACAGAGGAAGGTTGCAGACGCGGTGAAAAAGAAACTTAGAAAGAGCTCAAACACTAATTCAGAGATGAGATGAAGGATCGCAGCGAAAAGGAAAAGCTCTGAATCCTAATGAAATCTGACTGATAGTAATTATGCTGATGTTGTTCTGTGGACCCTAACCTTTTCACTACAACGCTGAGACGTCTGCAAGCCCCCTCTGACACCTGAGGG
>CADEHL010000637.1:0-34429 GCA_902827135.1 Harpagifer antarcticus | reverse complement strand
CCTCGACAGTTAAATGCCATTTTACGGTTCATTACTATACAGTATTTATTATCATTATAGTATTACGATTTCGGCGATTAGATAAAATATAAATTATATTTGATGCAACTTTAGTTACATTTCCATGACTTTTCCAAAACTTAGTGAAAAATATTCCCAGGGCCTGGAATTAGCATTTTGAATTTCCATGACTTTTCCAGGTTTTTAATGACCGTAAGGACCCTGTTGAGTGCAGTGTGCAAATACAGCTGTCTGTCTCTCTCCCCCCCACACACACACACACACACACACACACACACACACACACACACACACCACACACACACACACACACACACACACACACACACACACACACACACACACACACACACACACACACACACACACACACACACACACACACACACACACACACACACACACACACACACACACCACACACACACACACACACACACACACACACACACACACACACACACACACACACACACACACACACACACACACTCAGTGTGAACTAGCTCTCACATACACCCATCTGCTGCAGCACCTGGGCTGACACTGTGCACACCTTAACATTACACTTATTGATTATACTCCATTCTTTTATAACACAGGACGGATGTACCACTACACTGCATTACAGTAGTGTAAACATGTTTAACGGCACACCATCTTAGCCATATTGAGGTATTTAGTGAGGAATATTGTTAGATATGATTCATTATGCGTAGCGCTATAATGAAGGATGTTACTCTTCTCTGTGGCTGCAGTGATTGCTTGTTGCGGTCATGGTCACCTGCACTCCTGACTTAAACCTCCTCCTGCCTGCGGTCTGACTACCTCATCATCTGGTTGTTGTCTGACACAAGATGGATGTGGTTTGTGATTCTCACATCTGTCTGCTCCTCTCTTCCTCGTCCTCTGTGAGCTCCTGTCTTCCTCCCTGCCTGGAGACTCTGAGGGCAGGCAGCTATCTGCGGCGCGCACTGGGCTTTCTCCAACTGTTCGCTAACAAATGTGAAATCTCAGTAAAAACAAAGACAGATTTTTAATGACAAAGTTCTCTAGGCTTTAGCTTCTGTTCCGTCTAAGTCTTTAGAAAATACTAAGAGTGACACATGACTGCAAGGATCCTAGTCACAAGTTTATAAGCACACTGACCACCTCTTTCTTCTTTTCAGACATGACTAGTCGCACTGCACTTCCCTCTGGCTCTTCCTCAGGCTGAATAACCTGTGAGCAGAAAGCAGTGTAGAAACTGCACTTCTCTTCTCTCATATGGTAATACGGAGTATATTTGAGCTTTAGGCTGTTTGATGAAGTGCACACTCACCTTTACAGATATCTCCTTGCTATCTTGTTCTGTTGATTGTCTGATCAGGTCATACAGGTGCTGCTGCTCAGTTTCCTGCAGCGCTGAGCAGAAGCCGGTGAAGGCTCTGGGCCCTCGCTTCGGCAGGAGAAGGAGTAAACGAAAGCTTCGCTTGTGAGATGTTTGCTCGGCCTACAGCAGAGGAGACAGACCAGAAAACATAACAATTACAAACAATGAAAACACTGTGACGCTGGAGGCTTAGAGGGGGCATCAAACCACTAGAACAAGCCACGGAGAAACCAATGTATTTAGGCTTTCCCTTAAGCAGATGTATCTTAAAATCAAGTTACAGGTAAGCCGAAGGTGAAGGCTATTCAAGCAGTGTATTTCAATCATTGAAAAGGCCCTTTGCTGCTGAGCTGAGAGAATGTTTATTATCATTGAAAAGCGCTTAAGATGCTGTAATTAGTGCCAAGTATTTTTTTTAGATGACTATTAACCTACAATACATTGCCTAAAGACACAAGCAACAGAAAAATGCTCTATAAGTGCAAACTAGCACAGTAAGAAAATAGAAAATCACACAATCTTGAGATGAATACATACGGAATTACATTTAAAATACCCAGTGCTATCAAAGGGTAAATTAAACAGGCTCAAAGTCATGAATTTGGCTTCAAAATAAAAATGAATTACATAAATTCACCTGTTGACAGATAGACAGCTTATAGCATAGATAATAATAATAATTATACATCAGGGTAAATGTACACACACACACACACACACACACACACACACACACACACACACACACACACACACACACACACACACACACACACACACACACACACACACACACACACACACACACACACACACACACACACACACACACACACACACACACACACACACACACACACACACACACACACACACACACACACACACACACACACACACACGGGAAATTACAACCCTGCCGTCCTCTCTAGTGTCATGATGAGGTTCACGTAAAGCACGGTTAATGCAGCAACCGTCAAATAATAATTCAGACAAAGTCAAATGTAATGACTTTTAAGAGCTTTTTAAGACCTCAAACAGGAAACGATAATACCAATACAAAAAAATCGATGAACTAGACAACAGTGTGAACCGTTACTGAGTTTTATGGCATTTGAATAACGGGAGATATTCAGTGCACATTACCCAACATGACTGCCTTCACATTAACAAAAAATAAACCGTATGGCAGTAGACCAATGCCCCCCCCGCACACTCATTCATTCTGCCCCAGATAACACTCAATAACTCCCCTCCTAAAATTCCAGACCTTTTAAAACTTGCCAAGGATCCGCAGGGACCCTGTATATCAGAGTCCACATACCATGATGCCCTCGGCCATGCTCTCAGTCAGGATGCTGTCCGCCTGTAGGAGCTGAATGAGCAGCTCGTCCACCACCAGCTGTTTGCAGAGGACAGCAGTGTTTCTCTGCAGAGCCCGTCTGTCCTGCTCCTGCATGCCGCACTCCAACATACTGCCCAGTAGACTAGAGACAGGACAGGCAACGCAACACATGAGCCTCTGTGTACTGCAGCGGTCAGACTGTATAACCACCCTGGCCCCTGGTAGACCCCTACACAATACAGACACTCTTGTGCAATGAACCTGCAATGTGCATATAGACAATTTTCCTTGCAATACTGTGCAATAAACACCATTACATTGTTATAAATGTCCCCATTTTTCTTTTAGAATGTCTCAAAACATAGTATCTATGTGACTAAGTTCTAAGTGACATAGGTCAAGCTCCTAGGTGGAAAAAGTACTCAGATCTTGTACTTGAGTAATAGTAGAAGTACCACAGTGTAGTAATACTTTGTTACAGTAAAAGTCCTGCATTAAAAATGTTAACTCAAGTAAAAGTAGAAAAGTTTGGGCATCATAATATACTTAAAGTACAAAAAGTAAAAGTATTCGTATGCAGATTGTTCAATTTCAGAATAATATATATGATACGTTTTATAATGATTGATCATTAAAGTCTGATTTAACACTTGATTATATTTCACATCATTAATCCAGATATGTAAAGTAACTAAAAGTATTAAATACATTTAATGGAGTAAAAGTACAACATTAAACTCTGAATTGTAGTGGAGTAGAAGTACAGAACATTTAAATACTCAAGTAAAGTACAAGCACCTTCAAATTGTACTTAAGGACAGTACTTGAGTAGATGTACTTAGTGTCTTTACACCACTGATTTTTAGCCATGGATTTGTACTTAATTGTCTTTATTTATATTATATTATGACTAATGTGTGTATTTTGTCTTCTCCACATTCAATAAGCGTATTCTTTATTATTGCATGCCTTTTTTGAAACCTGCTATGCCAATGTTTTGCTTTGATACTGTACAGTTCCCAGCTGCGGGACTAATAGAGGATTTCTGATTCAGAAAAACGTGACAGGGAATGTAAACAACTCCAACGTCTTACTACAGCACTAGTGTGTGTTCCTCTCTGTATTTATTCAGATAGCGACGAGATACTATCGGTGCACATTTCACTGTCGCTTGGCTTTCTTAATCGGAAATTTCGCTAAATAATTCTACATAAAACTTCGGTGATCGTCCAAGTACAAAATACTTATCAATCACTTATCATTTACTATAAAATAAAATAAAGCCAAAGATGCTAGCTTGACGATGCTACGATATAAAAGGTACAGGTAACTTAATAGTTGACAACAATAATTAGCAACACTGACATCTTAATAAAGTAAGCTTAACAAAATGTCACGATGTATTGTAAGAGACTGTAATGTTGTTGTTTTTTTATTGATAGTTAAAACGTGATGGCTAATAATTACAAATGCTAACTAGCTAGCTAGCTAACTTCGGACCTCCCCTTTTTTCTTGCATTAAAGTGAGCAATATGTAATTCCTTTCAAACCCACGACTTACCGTTCTTCTGTGTCTGCAACAGAATATAAAAAATGTCCAAAGAAATGTCGAAGAGTTTAAAAACTACCTCAACATCCCGTTTTTAACTCCACTTCACACACCAACTTCCGACGGGTGCTGCATGAAAGGGGGCGTGGCTTCTAGGGTACATGTTTTGGCTTAGGGCCAATGAGAGCAGACTATAGTTTGAGTGACGTGTCCAGTATCCAATCACCAGGCTTTTTACAGATTGGTGCCACCCAGATTGGTGCCACCCACAAGGAGTTCACAAGTGGGCTACAAGGGGCATTTTGAATTTGAATCTGTTATCTGTAAATAAGTAGCCAATTGATAAGGAGCTCGTTGAAGATAGACACACACATTTGACTAATGGGAAGTCATTTATCTCCAAGATGATGGACTGTTATTGGCTGTAAACAAAGGGAATGGGATTCCAAGTAAACAGATTTCCACTATTAAAGCGTGACAGCAGCTCTGAATATTGAAAACAAAACGTCAATACTTTGTTTAGATGTACTTTGCTCCAGTATTTATGCTGTTTTATACTTCTAATCCAGATAAACTATGTATTTTGAACTCCACTATTTCACAAATACATTGTTTGTTCACTGTGACAATATTGATCCAACTCAAAGCATCAGCTATAATAATTCAGCAATATATCATAATACTGTATGACGCCCAGAGAGCAGGGATTTATTCTTTTAAACTATTGTTTATTTGTTTAAATGTAAAATGTACAGTTATACAATTATCCTGTGCTTAATGTGTTATTATCTGCAACACGTTTGTCAGTAAGAACATTTTATACATGATCAATCAAGTTATTCCATTAATTGGTATATTGTTTTTTCTCTTGTCATTGTTTTGGGCTTCCACCAAACAAACCCTGCATTTGTCCAACCTAAATTCTCATATAATCACAGTTTAAAATAAAAAAAATGGATCCCATGGCGGTTTTGTTGTGCCTTGGATTTAAGAAACTTCTCCTGCAGGCTTTGTCGGTCACATCCACTGATCAATGTAAATGTTTCATCCTCTCAATTTAAAGCACATGCAGACTCAGGATTAACAAATGCAAACTTTTGTCTAAAGGGTGAATTAATACTTCAACCCACTTAAACACTGTGTGCTCAGACACAGAAACACTTCACAAACCAATTGAAATTCATCATTTTTAGATGAAAGCTATTTACAAATTTCCCTTGTGTCAAAGAGATGTAAGGCTGAAAGTGGCCATGTTTATGATGTGTAAATACGTTTGTTTTATTTTGATCAACTGCACGGTATGGGTAGAAAATGCACAGATGCATGCAATGTACAGTAATTAGAAAATGTTTTATAAAGAATATGGAGCCCTCTTGTGGTTATCTTACATTTGACCTGTTACTAAAAAAAAGCCATTATTCTCAACTAGTGCAATGTGTGGCGGGAAAACACGCATTGACACAGGAAAAACCTGCAAACTCTTACATGAGGAAAGTTCAAGGTGAATCCCAAATACATAAACCAACCCCCCCCCCCCCTCAGAATTCATAGTATTGTAATTACAGATTATAATACTGAAATACTTAACATTATTAGGAAACTTGTACTCAAAACTAATATTTATGCTATATTAGGCTACTTCTAATTAAGATACTTGTACCTGTAAAAAATAGCCTTGCCACCCCAGCTGCCACCCCAGTTGGCAGCTTTGTTTTGAAAGAAAAGTTGTGGCGCATCGGACATTTATGAGAGAAAATCTCTAATGTCCGAGTGCAAGATAATGCAGCACAAGACCCGAGCCTTGTAACCCCTCCCCCGGCCCTGGCGCGAACGTGGAAACATATGATTGACGGCAATTTCATTTGAACGGGACGGCGCCATAGACTGTATACGGCGCAAAACGAAAAGCATTCGGACCGATTCGGACCCAAGGAATGAGGTATTTGCGGTCTACAATGACAGAGAAGAGACTGTCAAGTTTGGCTGTACTCAGCATTGAATCAAAACGCACTAAAGCTTTGGATCTTAATACGTTTGTGAGGCGTTTTGCTGAACAACATGGTAATCGCCGCATGCCAACTTGATGCTCTGCTCACGGAATGGATGATCATACAACACTGTTAAAGTTATGACCAGTATGTGTGTATATATTTATTTCTCTTTGTGGGGGTCTGCCCCCAAAAAACAGTTTTAATTACTGAGAAAGTCAAATAAGACGTAAAACTACACTGCCCAGCATTGGCGCGGGAAGGGGGGTGCTGAGGGCGCTGCAGCACCCCCTAGCGGCAGGCAGGGGGTGCGGAGCTCCCCTGTCTGAATTATTATTTGACGGTTGCTCCATTAACCGTGCTTTACGTGAACCTCATCATGACACTAGAGAGGACGGCAGGGTTGTAATTTCCCGTGTGCAGTGAATGCAACAGAGGCAAGACACTCAATCAGAGAGTTGCATGGAAATAAAAGTGTGCTTGTGGCTCTGTGTGTGTGTGTGTGTGTGTGTGTGTGTGTGTGTGTGGAAATAGCGCATTTAGTGTGTGAGAGAGAGAGAGACCGGTGCCAACAGCAGGGACGTGTTGTTAGCATCTGGTTAGCTAGCTGCACTAACGGACATACGGAGCTGTTTGTTCCACAACAAGCTGGAGGAGAGCTCTCCTCTCAGACTGAGAGGCTCAGGTGAGCTAAAGGACTCTCTGAGTGTTTAGATAGTTCACTTTAGTCTAAGTTATGTCAGTGGGTCTCAAACGGTTTGGTCACAAATTATTCAAAAGATTATTTCCGCGGCACACATTCATATGATCATTATAGTTATAAAAAAAAAAAAGAGAATAAAGGAAAAACAGTTATGAAATACTATATGGCAGTAAAACAAGAATACAGTTTGAAAGGAGAGTGATTTGTAAAATATCCATAAAGAAAAAGAACATCTGCTTACAGTTGTGTTTCATCTGGGTGTTGAGAGATGTGCACCAGATTGATGCTTTTAACTTCAATATTTAAAAAAAGACTTCCCGGGGGAGCATCCCCCTGGACCCCCCTAGTGGAGGTGAGGTCCGCTCCCCACTCGTAAAAAATAGCACTTTACCCCACTGTGGTCAAGCCATCCTCCACTCGGGAAAACTTGGTCAAGCCAGCCCGCACGTGATATTGCGGTGCGCGAATATCCTATGCATTACGGTAGAATCCTGGAAACACTGCCTCTGTGTTTAGATGAGAATAAAACAAAAACTGTCCAGTATCAAAGACTCATTTCACTTCAGGGTGATAGCAGGACACCCCATCTAGTCACTTAGAAAAAATCAGGACATTCTGATGTAGAGTTTCAAAATAAAAGACCTTTGAAGTCTCATATAAGAGCTATCATCCCTGTTTTTAGATGAGAATACAACAAAAACTGTCCAGTATCAAAGACTCATCTCACTCCAGGGTGATAGCAGGACACCCCATCTAGTCACTTAGAAAAAATCAGGACATTCTGATGTACAGTTTCAAAATAAAATACCTTTGAAGTCAAATATAAGAGCTATCATCCCTGTTTTTAGATGAGACATCAGAATGTCCTGATTTTTTTTACCCTGAAGTGAAATGAGTCTTTGATACTGGACAGTTTTTGTTTTATTCTCATCTAAACACAGAGGCAGTGTTTCCAGGATTCTACCGTAATGCATAGGATATTCGCGCACCGCAATATCACGTGCGGGCTGGCTTGACCAAGTTTTCCCGAGTGGAGGCTGGCTTGACCGCAGTCCGTGTTTCGACTACATGTGCCAGAAGTTTCCATTACACAATGCAACACCCTATTTTTAGCATCACGTAAGTTAACCATAAAGTCAAAATCCACACTTATTGTTTCCCACCAAAGGATATTTGTTAATATGGGGTAAATTACAAGTGTTAAAACTAGGGCTGTCAAGTTAACAACGCGTTAACGCAAAAAAAAAAAAACCCGGCAGACCACACTTCCACGCTCACCGGCAGGCACCAACTGGCCATCGGGAGGGTGTGTGTATGTGTGGCACGAGCGAGCGAGGCATACCTTACGTGTATTGCTGTTGTTAGCATCAGGTGCTAGCTAACTGCGCTAATGGAGATAAGGAGCTGTTTAATGAAAACAGAGGAACGACATTTCGCCGAGCACTTGACTTTATGCAGGAAGCCAGACAGTGGGACATGGTACGAACAGTCAGCACACTCAGCACGGATAGTGCGCAACATGATTGCAGCGTCCAGGCAGCTCCCGTTCGAGCATATGCCTTATCCATCACAGTGTCTCTCTCCGTACACACACACACACACACACACACACACACACACACACACACACACACACACACACACACACACACACACACACACACACACACACACACACACACACACACACACACACACACACACACACACACACACACACACACACACACACACACACACACACACACACACACACACACACACACACACACACACACACACACACACACACACACTTTGTATTGTATTATTGCATGAGAGGTTCCAGGTTGAATTGAGGCGAATATTTGTAATGTTCAGAGGTTGTTGTGTTTAATATTCATGAGAATATTTGTCATTGTTCAAATGATAATAAACACACATATAAAGCATATTTGTCCACTCATATGTTGATAAGAGTATTAAAAACTTGAAAAATATTCCTCTAAGGTACATTTAGAACAGATCAAAAATGTGCGATTAATTTGCGATTAATCGCGATTAACTATGGACAATCATGCGATTAATCGCGATTAAATATTTTAATCGACTGACAGCCCTAGTTAAAACATACCTATTGAATGCAAGTTTATTTATATAGCATCTATCAACACAAGGCAATTCAAAGTGCTTTACAAAAATGAAAGACATTAAGAAAATGGCATTTAAAAACAGTCATTAAAAAGCAAAGATAATAAAATAAACATTAAAAGTTACAGTGCAGTTTAACATTACATTTCATTGCATTTAGCTAACGCTTTTATCCAAAGTGAATTACATAAGTGCATTCGACCAAGAAGATACAAGCTTGAAGAAAACAGAATCATATAAGTACATTACGTTTCATAGAGCCAAAACATTTCAAGTGCTACTCAACTGGCTTTAGATCCAGTCCTTTGTTAGTATATAAGTGCTTTGTTAGTATCTAAGTGCTTTGTTAGTATAAGTGCTTTGTTGTGTAAGTGCTTAGTTAGTATATAAGTGCTTTGTTAATAGTTCTATCGCTCGAAGTGGAGTCGAAAGAGATGAGTTTTCAGTCTGCGCCGGAAGGTGTGTAAGCTTTCTGCTGTCCTGATTTCAATGAGGAGCTCATTCCACCATTTTGGAGCCAGGATAGCAAACCCACATGTTTTTGCTGATGGGAACTTGGGTCCCCTTCGCAGTGGACTTCAGAGACTATATCCTTTGAAAATGTGAGTCAAACTGAATAAAAAAATGAGTGTCATGACTGTGTTAAAATTTGATTAGATTTGCCAGATAAAGTTGTATGTGCATCTGTGTGTCTTTGGCTGCTCCTCTTGCTGAGAAGGTAAATAAATACTATATTTACTCACTGACAGTTTTTGTCAGCCCATGCACCTGTCCCTTTGACCCCAAAGTGTCCAGGCCGACTTCATTTAGATAAATTCAGGATGAGAGGGACACAGTGTTGCTGTGGATGCACTCCGGCCCAGCAGATGGCAGTGGTGTTCATTAAACTTCATTGTGTGCTTGCTGCTATAAACGTCACCCAGAAAATACTTCCTGCTACCTGACATGAAGCTAAGGGTAAAGAGAAGCCTGCTATTTCATTCTCTTTCTGTAGGGTTTATATCTGAGACTATTACACTGAATGTTTGAGAAGGAAACAGAAATATAGTCTGCTTTATTTGGATGACCTCATTTGTGAGTAAGGTAAGTGACTCACTATAACACAGTGACACCAACAATCCTCCAGATGTGTGTGATATTACTATTCCCAGTGATGGAAGAAGCAGAGGTGGAAGAAGTACTCGGATCTGGTACTTAAGTAAAAGTAGACGTACCAGAGTGTAGGAATACTCTGTTACAGTAAAAGTCCTGCATTCAAAATGTTACTCAAGTAAAAGTAGAAAAGTATTATCATCAAAATATAGTTAAAGTAGCGACAGTAAAAGTAGTCGTTGTGCAGATTGGTCCATTTCAGAGTAATATATATGATATGTTTTATAATGATTGATCATGAAAGTGTTCTCAAAGCTGGTGAAGGTGCAGCTAGTTTGAAGGACTTTGTATACTGCAGGGTAGCTTGTGGATTTACTCCAGGTGGAACTTAAGTCTGATTTAACACTTGATTATATTTCATTAATCCAGATCTGCAAAGTAACTAAAGGTTTTAAATAAATGTAGTGGAGTAAAAGTACATGATTTACCTCTGAATTGTACATTTCAAATAGCTATAAATATCTCACAATATAAAAATGAAACTGAACTAAGAAGTGAAACGTATACAAGTTAACCGTGAAAGATGCAAATCTGTAGACTATCTGTTAATAATTTAAAAGTCGGATATTATTAGCATTTAAGTGTGTGAAGAACGGCATAATAATTTAATATAAATAGTTATCACCGCAATAAACCATATTTAATTTGGTCTTAATGTCAATTATTTAATTTCATATTCTGTTTTTGTACATATATTATATTGACATGTATATAGACTTCTTGCACTATTGTTTTATTTTGTATTTTATTATATATGTTGCATTGTTGGAGGAGCTCAGGTCAGAAGAATTTCATTGCTATTTCTACACTGTAGCTTTGTGCACATGACAATAACATATTTGAATTTGAATTGAATTACAATATAAGTCCAGTTAAAGGTCCCCTATTATTCTGTTTTTCATCAATATATTACAGATCATTGCAGCATTACCCATAATCCCCTCTGTTTCAGCCCTGTTTCCAAAGCGCTGATTCTCTGGGGCCCTTCTCACTTCGGTTAAATGGATTCCTTGCAAAACCTTTATTTATCCAGGTAAAATCCCATTGAGATCAATGATCTCTTTTTCAAGGGAGACCTGCAGCAGTAGGTTCCACAAGAAGACATAAAAACATAAACAACAGAACAACAAAAGGACATCATACAGCAGAATGTACAGGGATTACAATTTACATATTTAACCACATGTACAGGTACCAACAGCATCTGATTTTGTAGCATCCAACCGAGCTTTAAAAACATGTAGTGGTACTAGATTGGTAATTTTCCACACTGTTCCAAGTTAGTGGAGCTGCACATCTAAAAGCTTTCCTCCCTAAGACAGTCCTAGCAGTTGGCACATTTAATAAAACCACAGCATGCGATCTCAGGCAATAAGTACTTTCAATTCGCAGAGAGATCAGGGAGCAGATATAAGATGGTAGTTTATCCAACATGGCTTTGTAAATGAAAAAGTACCAGTGACTGAGCCTCCGTACAGTTAGTGATGGCAACACCGCCTTGGTATACAGGGTACAGTGATGAGTAAGTGCTTTACAATTTGTCAAAAATCTCAGTGCGCTGTGATACGCAGCATCTAACTTGCTCAGGCAATGGGCAGGTGCATTCATATACATCAAATCACCATAGTCCAGCACAGGTAAAAAGGTCACAGTGACTAGCCTTTTCCTGGCCTCAAGCGAGAAACAGGACTTGTTCCTGTCGAAGAAACCTAGCCTAACCCTCAGTGTTTTAAGCAGGTTATTGACATGAAGTTTAAAAGTGAGACAATCATCAAGCCAGATACCAAGGTATTTGTAACAGGTAACCACTTCAAGTTGTATTCCTTGCGTAGTTACAATATCCAAAGCAGTCTCCGGTGTATTTTTAGCTTTAGCTTTAGAAAAGGGGATTACCTTGATTTTATCCACATTTAAAAGAAGCTTTAGTTCAGAGAGCTGAGTCTGAATAATGTTAAAAGCAGCCTGTAATTTAACAACAGCCTCGTTAATCGAGGGACCTGCACAGTACATAACGGTATCGTCCGCATAAAAATGTAAGGTTGCTCCTTCGACATTTTCACCTAAACTATTAATATAGATAGAGAATAATAGCGGACCTAAAACCAGTGTTGGGACTAACGCGTTACTGTAACGCCGCTATTTTCGGCAGTCACTAGTACTCTAACGCAGTGGTTCCCAACCTTTTTTGTCTTGTGTACCCCCTGAGCCTTTTGTCATACCATGAGTACCCCCTCACTCATACGTGCTGATGATCCTTCACAAGTAGAACGTAACTGATTATTGAATGAAAATAACTTTATTTCATCTCCTTAATTTGAACATCTAATTCTCAGGCATTTTCTTAATTTTAACTTAATACACTCAATAAAAATGAATATGTTGCCTTGAAAATAAATCATATAATCAAATAAATACATATGAAATCAAAATAATCAACTTATCTTTGCTATATATACAGGGCTCTCAAGTTTTGAACAGAGTTCAGAGTGAGATTTTGGCAGCGGCGGGGCTTTGGGTGGGGACGGTGGTCTTATCTGATAAATGACACATAAATTCATACAAATAAAAACATATTTATTTCATTCTTAGTGAAGGGGGGTGTGTGTGTGTGTGTGTGTGTGTGTGTGTGTGTGTGTGTGTGTGTGTGTGTGTGTGTGTGTGTGTGTGTGTGTGTGTGTGTGTGTGTGTGTGTGTGGTGTGTGTGTGTGTGTGTGTGTGTGTGTGTGTGTGTGTGTGTGTGTGTGTGTGTGTGTGTGTGTGTGTGTGTGTGTGTGTGTGTGTGTGTGTGTGTGTGTGTGTGTGTGTGTGTGTGTGTGTGTGTGTGTGTGTGGTGTGTGTGTGTGTGTGTGTGTGTGTGTGTGTGTGTGTGTTGTGTGTGTGTGTGTGTGATGTGTGTGTGTGTGTGTGTGTGTGTGTGTGTGTGTGTGTGTGTGTGTGTGTGTGTGTGTGTGTGTGTGTGTGTGTGTGTGTGTGTGTGTGTGTGTGTGTGTGTGTGTGTGTGGTGTGTGTGTGTGTGTGTGTGTGTGTGTGTGTGTGTGTGTGTGTGTGTGTGTGTGTGTGTGTGTGTGGTGTGTGTGTGTGTGTGTGTGTGTGTGTGTGTGCCGTCAGCCAAGAAAGACAAGGAAAGCTCCCTGGACATATATTCCATAACAACGGAAATCAATGATGAGATGACTTACTGTACTGAAAATATGGTCTTCTCCCACGTCGAGCAGTCTGTAGCCACGCACAATGTCAGTGAGTGACTATGTGACAGCCGTCCTCTTTGGTTACTCTTCAGCGAGCGTCTTAATCATTGGAATCAGAACGTAATGTTGTAGCGGAATGTCTAAATCCTACCCGGATACAGCCATGTTATTTTCTAATTGGCTGTTCGACAGCTTACATTCTTTTGATTGGTTGATGCGTTGCTACAGTGATTCTGTACTAGTTTGTTTACAAAATTGCGGCGCAACTTGGTGGGCGGTACCCTGGAAAGAAATCTCTGCGTGAGAAATACAATGTGTGGCGTGTGAGCGTGTGAATGGAGTGAAATGCGTGTGTCTCACGCCAAATGCGTGAGACTTGAGAGCTTTGTATATATATATATATATATATATATATATGTATATCTTGTAACATTTAGGCCTAAACCATGGAGCCCCTTTGAATAAGTCCCCTTTAAACAGGCATTTAAACTTTAATTCAGGAACAAAACACGTATAGGCCTAGCAGTTTCTTTTCACCAGTCATTTACAACTTTTTTTTTAAGCACAGTTAGTATATGTTTATAAAACGGACAAGTCAAATCAAGCAATCTGATGTTTCTTAGCCGTGATATAATGAGCGTATATCCAGGGAATAGTTGTTGTTACTTTTCACAAATCAGTATCCCTCCGCGTCTGAGAACCGTTATAAAATCCTAAACTAAATTGTATATAGTAAACTAACTAACTAACTAACTAACTAAGCTTAAAATGGACACATTTAAGGTTAATTCGACCTCCGGGGTGGGCTTACTATGGAGGAGTGGATTGAGAAGTGCCTATCTCCAGAAAGAAAAAAAGCACCTAAACGACGACATTCGCTATCTGTTATTGTTGTTGCATAGCAACCACCTCGCACTATGTGCAGAGGCAACGGAGAGACGATTTTATTTTATTCCCGGGCTGATTTTTTGTCCCAGTCCGCCACTGAACGTAGCTATTATGTAAGGTAGTTGTAAATCAAACAAGTGCAGTACATGCTATGTTATAAAGCCGTGGAGGGCGGGAGTTTATAAACCAAAGAGTAACCGCCCTTACGGGACGCTGTAATAAGTAAAGCGAACGCACCCGAAAGGACACCTGGCCTCCTATTGGTTGAGGGATTTTGACAGGATTGTTGCACAAAAGTTTTGAGCGCGCACAGAATAAATCTGAGAGCAGAAAAAATCTGTAAACAGCAATATATCTGAATGCAAGCGTACAGTTTGAGCAGAAGCAGAGCAAATCTAAGTGCAAGCAGGCACTATTTGAGTGCGAGGACAGGGTTTGAGGGAAATAAATACATAAAGTATGATCTCAAATTGAAATACCACGCTCTTGAATAAAGATAGGGAATAACCCCCATAGTTTATGTCCGACGCATCTTTGTAACGCACGAAGGACAGGAGCTGCGCTTCTCCACTCACATCTGTCATTTCATCCAGCTGCAAAGCGAACTGACCGGCTAGTTTTATTTTGTTCACCACTTGTCCAATTATATTAACAGACATGTCATTGATCCGACGGGATACGGTGTTATTCGACAGGGGAACTTTCTTGAGTGCTTCGGCTGCTTTCTTGTCTATCATAATTTTGGCCGCTGCAGGGAGAATGAGCTCCTCAACAAGAGTGAGGACACGGCGTAAGATGCCTCGAGTGATTTCATTGACACATTCGTGGCTTTCATCATTACTGTCTGGCTCGATTTAAATTCCGACAGCTTTCGTCTGTAAAATTATTCACTTTTATCGACACTTCCCGAGTGTTTAGTGCTCTGGTGTCTCTGTAAATGCGCTGGCTTCATCGCACTATTAGCCAGGACTTCACCGCAAAAGAAGCACTGAGGCTGCGGTGGGTCCGCAGAAGTATAAATGAATCCAAATAATATATATGTTTCACTGTACTGCCTTGGTTTCAGTTTGGCCTCTTTCTTACGTTTCTTGGCGGGCTCCTCTGAACCCTGGCCTGAATCCAGAGTAAGTGGACGTTTCAGCCATTTATCCATAGCGCAGACCTACCAGTATTTTTCTGGCTGCAGGTAAGCAGCTGTTTTCATTGTGGGATTTTGGCGCGGTTGTGCCACAGACTATTGTCTCCCTAGGGAAACAAATAGCGCACTATCATTTGACGGGATTATTATTTTTTTTACTTGTCACCTTGGAATTCGACGTACCCCCTACAGTTCCCTCGCGTACCACTAGGGGTACGCGTACCCCCGGTTGGGAAACACTGCTCTAACGCATTACTTTTTAAATTCAGTAACTCAGTTACCGTTACTACATGGTGCGTTACTTCGTTACTGCGTTAGTTATTTTATATAGTCAACAGCCAGGCGAACAGAGATGAGAACTGTACAGTACTTGAGTAAATGTACTTAGATAATTCCTGCGTCACATGCGGAGACGGGCTGTGGGCGTGTTTGTGTTATTTACTAACAAGACTGGCGGCGGCGGAGCCCAAGTCTAGTTTCTCCACCTGGAGATATTCTCACTATTTCACTTTTGTCGAGCACAAAGAAAAGAACGTTTCTGTTAAATGTAAGTTGTGTCCTGGCGGGACAATGATCCTATCTACTGCCCAAACCAGTCATTCAAATCTCTTAAAACATCTGCAAAAACAACATGCTGGGACGAAGCTAGTAACTAAGACCGGCACAGACCCAGACTCAGCCGACGCCACTCCACCTCCACCTAAGCAACAGCGGCTGGATTTTAACCAAGGAATTGCTAGCCAGGGAAAAGTCGATAAAGCCATTGCACGGTATGTTGTAGAACACATGCAGGCTATTGCTACAGTGGAGTCACCCGCTTTCAGGGAGCTAGTTAAGTAAGTAATCAGTAAAGTAACTGAGTTACTTTTGAAATGAAGTAACTAGTAATGGTAACTAGTTACTGGTTTTCAGTAACTAGCACAACACTGCCTAAAACTGAACCTTGTGGTACACCATTAGTGATGTTCAACCACTCAGAAGATAGTCCATCGAACTGAACACATTGGGACCTTTCAGAGAGGTAGTTCACAAACCACCCCACTGCATGGCTGGATATGCCAATACTGACCAGCCTCTGCTTAAAGATGCGATGATCGACGGTATCAAAAGCTTTGGATAGGTCAACAAATAGAGCTGCACAACTCTGCTTATTATCTAAAGTACTCGTAATATCATTCACCACTTTCATTGTGGCAGTGATGGTGCTGTGTTGCTTTCTGAAGCCTGACTGATGTTTAGACAGGATGTCATTGTTACATAAAAACACCTGTTCACTCACTAGGCTTTCAAGAACTTTAGCCAGAACTGACAACTTAGAGATGGGTCTATAATTGTTTAATAAGGTGGCCCCCCCTCCTTTTAGTAGTGGCAGGACATAAGCTGACTTCCATACTTTTGGGATTTTGTTAGTGCTGAGGGAGAGGTTAAAAAGAGTAGTAAGAGGTGAAGCAATAAAATCTGCAGCTATCTTTAAAAAGAAAGGTTCTACGTTGTCCGGACCAGCCGGCTTTTTAGGATCTAGCTTGGTTAAGACTTCACGAACAACATCAACAGTAAAAGGAGTAAAACTGAAAGGGTTTTCCAGACCACATTATTCTGAGTCACCGACTGTGGTGTTCACAGAAGCAGAATTAGAAACAGAATGAAACAGAGAGCCACAGGACACAAAATGCTCATTAAAACAATTTAACATGGTAGCCCTGTCCGATATAGTGCCAGATGCTGTGGTAAGGCATGGAGGTAGCTCATTACGGATATCACCGGTGGATATCGATTTTATGGCTTTCCAGAATTTTCTAGGGTTGTTCAGGTTGTTTGTGGTTACTGACAGATAATACTTAGATTTAGCACTTTTGACATGTGAAGTGAAGCTATTCCTTAGCTGCCTAAAACACAGCCATTCTACCTCTGAGCCTGATCTCCTAGCCTTTGTCCAGGCCTTGTTTCTCTCATGTAGGAGACTGGACAGATTAGCAGAAAACCAAGGATTGTCTCGTCCCTTCACTCTAAATGTACACAGGGGTGCATGTCTATCTATAATTTCCATAAAACCAAGATAAAAATAAGACCATGCAGTTTCTACATCAGCACACAAATCGATTTTTCCCCAATCAAACCCAAACAGATCATGAACAAAACCCTGCTCCACAAAATGTTTTATGTCTCTCTTGATGATAATACGAGGTTTAACCTTTTGGACTTTTGTGTCCCTAATTGTGGCTACAACACAGTGGTCACTCACATCATTCGCAAATACTCCCGCAGATAAGTATTTATAGGGAATATTAGTTAGAATGAGATCAATTAGGGAGGATTTATTTGGGGACTTAATATTAGGGCGAGGAGGACTGTCAACAATCTGAGTAACATTTAAAGAGATACAAAGGTTTTTAAAATCATCTGACACTGCAGTTGACCAGTCCCAGTTAAAATCTCCAAGTAGCACTATTTCCTTGTAGTCTAGTTGTGATAAAAGATTTGCTAGTGAAGACAAGGAGTCTTTGACAGCTGAGGGGGGACTGTAACAGCCCACCACCATGACCTGTTGCCCCTTTGCCACTTCTATATTTAAGGCTAAAAATTCAAATTGCTTACTGATAGATTTGGAAACTAATGTGGATACACTGAACTTATTCTTAACATGAATGGCAATGCCACCACCTTTATTAGGCCGGTCGGTACGATACACATTATAACCATTTAAGGCAATGTCAGAGGCCACAATACACTGAACAAAAATATAAACGCAACACTTTTGTTTTTGCTCCCATTTTTCATGAGATGAACTCAAAGATCTAAAACATTTTTTATATTCACAAAATAACCATTTCTCTCAAATATTGTTCACAAATCTGAAAGAATCAGTGATAGTGAGCACTTCTCCTTTGCCGAGATAATCCATCCCACCTCACAGGTGTGGCATATAAAGATGCTGATTAGACAGCATGATTATTGCACAGGTGTGCCTTAGGCTGGCCACAATAAAAGGCCACTCTGAAACGTGCATTTTTGCTTTATTGGGGGGTCTGGGGGGGTCCGAAAACCAGTCAGTATCTGGCGTGAGGGTTAGGGTAATGTTGTGAATCGAGTGGCCCATGGTGGTGGTGGGGTTATGGTATGGGCAGGCGTATGTTATGGACGACGAACACAGGCCACTCGATTCACAATATTACCCTAACGCTAACCCTACCCCTAACCCTACCCCTACCCCTCACACCAGATACTGACTGGTTTTCGAACCCCTCCAGACCCCCCCAATAAAGCAAAAATGCACGTCTCTCTGAGAGAGATTTGGTTAAAAAGAACTCAATGGTGCTCTAGGAGGAGATTCAGGTGATAAGGTGGGGGGGGGGGGGTTACCTTGGTTGGTGATTGGCTAATGGTTACACAAGAAAACACATCGTTATGACATCATAAAGTGGCCAAAATCTGATCGGCTCATTTTCAGACAGGTTTTTATAGAAATGGATCAAAAAGAGAGAGAATCTTTGTTCCTGAAACTTCCAGAGTCTCTTTCCACAGAGGGGACACATGTTGATGTAGAAGAGACATGAAGAAGAGGGGACACATGTTGATGTAGAAGAGACATGAAGAAGAGGGGACATATGTTGATGTAGAAGAGACATGAAGAAGAGGGGACACATGTTGATGTAGAAGAGACATGAAGAAGAGGGGACACATGTTGATGTAGAAGAGACATGAAGAAGTGGATTGTGCATAATAGGTGACCTTTAAGAGCAGAGATGTTAAACACACACTGTGCTTCCTCTTCAGCTCTGAGTGGAGATGAAGCCGGAGCACCAGGATCTGGTCCTGCAGGCCTGCGGGGCCTCCTCCCTGTGTGTGGGGGCAAAGATCCAGACGCTGTGGAGCGGGTACGGGGAGATCGTGCGGCTGCAGCTGCAGGGCTCCGATTGGCCGTCTGTGGTCCTCAAACACGTCAAGTTTCCAGAGGAGGCGGAGCATCCCGGTGGGTGGAACACAGATCGCTCACACACACGTAAAGTGAGATCCTACCAGGTGGAGACTCACTGGTACCAGAACTTCTCCACCAATCAGAGCTGCAGGACCCCCGCCTGCCTGGCTGCTCGTTCCTATGGAGACGAGATGCTTATCGTGCTGGAGGACCTGGATGTGGCCGGGTATGATCAGAGGAGGTATGAGATTTTGTAAGAAATACTGGTCGGTCTGTAGCTCTGCAATGTATATCAAAGTCAACTTTATTGTCAACCTTTCAGTTTGTGTGTACATACAGAGAGATCGAAATACCGTTTCCCACAATCCCGAGTACAAAAACAAATATATATATAAAAAATGTGTGCAAATATTTATACATATGCACACATTTTTTATTTTTTTAAATAAACACTAAATAAAAGCACAACAATGAATATATACAAAATAACAGTCACTTCAATATCTAATGAATCATCAGAATCATTAAATTTCTTATTTCCTAGAAAAGATACAGAAAATACATTTGTTCAAATACTTTCCGTTATAAATACACCCACGTAAATAGCCAGGATTAAATAAATCAATATTGAGGTCATAGGTCAAAATTCTCACATTGCATGTTACTTTTCAGAAAATATAATCCCTCACTCAGGGGAAGGAATAAGGTTTCATGAAATACAAACTAAATAAAAAAACAGGCGTTTTGGTGGCTCGTCATGAACGTGGGTGGAAATATACTGTTAGAAATGTTTTTCACACTGGCGATACATATTAAGGTGAAGAAATACAAAACCTCTTTATCCTATTTAGTTATTGCTTAAAAACATTACAAATTAGACTAAAATATGATACAAATAAGCACTAAAAACTCACCAAAATGTGTAATGCGTGGCATCTCACCTCTTCTTCATGATATTAAAAAGAAAACTCATACTTCCAAATACAATACAGAGGACATGCCTTTTGAAAAGTGTGAGAATCAAAGTGTTTTCAAGCTTTGGGTGCATGATGTGTGCATGAAAATACTTCTCACCGCTCATCAAATAAGATGAAAGTACCCTAACAAGGCATTTTAACATTTTAAACCATTATTCAAAGAACCAAAATAAAACCAAAACGACATCTGGCAGTTCTTCGGAGCACTCTGTTTTTGACCATTCCTCTTCTATATTATCCATATATTACATGCTTGTCAGGTTGTACCACGGCATGGAGAAGTGTGAGACATTATGAGAGAATAAAGATGTTTCATGCTGTATAAATACGGATGTTTTCTCTGTAGGACCAGCGTGAAGGACAGAGAAATAAAGGCTTGTCTCAGCTGGCTGGCCCACTTCCACGCTCTCTTCCTGGGCGTGGAACCTGAGGGTCTGTGGCCCGTCGGCACATACTGGCACCTGGAGACCCGGCCCGACGAGCTGGAGGCCATGGGCCATCCCGAGCTGAAAGCAGCAGCCGGGGACATCGACAAGATCCTCAACGAATGTCGCTTCAAGACGATCGTTCACGGAGACGCCAAGTTAGCCAACTTCTGTTTCTCCGAAGGTGGGCGGGACGTGGCGGCGGTAGACTTTCAGTATGTGGGAGGAGGCTGTGGGATGAAGGACGTTGTGTATTTTTTAGGAAGCTGCATGGAGGAGAAGCAGTGTGAAAAGAGGGTACCAGGCCTGCTGGATGACTATTTTAGTGAACTGAAGCAATCTTTGAAAAAAGATGTGGACTTTGCTGCCCTGGAGACGGAGTGGAGGGAGATGTTTGTTTATGCCTGGACAGATTTTCATCGCTTTCTGCTGGGATGGAAGCCTGGACACTGGAAGATCAACCGCTACAGTAAACAGCTGACCAAGGAGGTGCTCCGAAAACTGAAGCTGTAACCAAAAGCATTTAGGAGAACTGGGAGTGTGGCTGGAAGGCTGGGAGTGTGGCTGGAAGGCTGGGAGTGTGGCTGGAAGGCTGGGAGTGTGGCTGGAAGGCTGGGAGTGTGGTGGAAGGCTGGGAGTGTGGGCTGGAAGGCTGGGAGTGTGGCTGGAAGGCTGGGAGTGTGGCTGGAAGGCTACCTGAACATCTGTAAATGGAAAAATGTATTCCTTAAAAAAACCTGTGTACAGTTAAGCATGCTTTTTGAAACCCTTCTGGATACATTGAAGTGTGTGCAAAATGCTCTGTCCCTTCACTCAACCGCCGTTCTTTTGACAAGGACAACATTGTACCGTCTCAATAAAGCAAAACCAGTAAGCACTGGTTCTAGCTTTTCTTATACGAAGATTGTATTTTTTCCCTTTTTTCAGTGTCTTTAGGTTTTTTCCTATATTATTGGGTTTGTTCTCTCTTCAAAAAATGTCCGACTACGATGTTGAAAATATTATCCTATTGAAAGTAAAGTCATGACGTTATCGAAATCAGGTTTTGTGACAATTTAGAACGCATTAAATAAAAACATAAAATGGAATCAAATGTTGAAAAAAGATAGGAAGTTTAAGTAAAAGGATTCAACTCAATGTATAACAACAACAAATATGTAAAAAAAAAATGTATTACAACAAATACAGTGATGTCATAATAAAGGTATTCATGCTTAAAACAAGGTTATTGCTCGAAATGATCAGCATAATAACTTGAATTGTTTTAATGTCTCGTTGCAATTTTTTATTCTACAATATGAAGATAAAAAAGGCAGGACTTTTACTTTGTTGTTGTTGCAGAGGATTTCTACTTTCTCCACCTCCAGCGGTGTAAAGTAACTAAGTACGTTTAATCAAGTACTTAAGTACAGTTTTGAGGTTCTTTTACTTCCCCTTGAGTATTGTCATGTTATACTTTATAGTTTTACTTTACTTAATTTTTGGAGGCAATTTTGCACATTTTATTCCACTAGATTTTTAAACAAATGTAGTTACTAGCAACTCTAGCAACACTAGATTTTTAAACAAATGTAGTTACTAGCAACTCTGCGGCAATTTTGCACATTTTATTCCACTAGATTTTTAAACAAATGTAGTTACTAGCAACTCTGCGGTAATGCATTAAAATACAGACTAATACATCAACCAGTACGGACCCAACGTGACACGGGTGTCACATGAACTTTACATTTTCTGGAAAGTTCCTTATACAGCTTTAGCTTTTATTTTATCTCATGAAGTCTCTAAGTGACACACACTGAACAGTCTGGTGGGTCATGGTCCAGGTCATGTGACTTTGTGTTCCCATAACAACATGTCCGACATGTCTATGTGCCAGGCTAACACGTGTGACCGAACTAGCTACATTTCATAAGCTTTTTTGTTTGTTGCTAAAGGTAAAATTCAAGCCATGTAAGAATAAAAATGTCCTTTATTACATTTAACCTGTTGTGGAAACATTTATTGATCAAATGTATATGAAACAAATGAGACAAACATCGCGGTGACACTGGTGGTGTCACATCGGGACTTTAACCCTACACTTTCACAGTACACCCAAATGTCACATTGACATTTCAGATATTTGACACTAGGGGGGGTTTCTTGTCAGAAATGTGTTCTAGGTGGTCTATTTAGTCTAAATTATGTTCCTCTTAATTTTCCCAAAAGTAGAAATGGGTCCGGGTTCTTATGGGTTAAACCAGGACTTGTACTTGTAACAGAGTATTTTTACAGTGTAGTATTGCTTCTTTTACTTAAAGATCTTCGTACTTCCTTTACCTCCGGATTGTTTTCCCTGATCAGCTGTTGTGAGGAAGATGATGTCGTGGCTTCCGGTCTCACACCCGACATTACAACAACAAGGGAGCTGGGACGAAGAGACGACGGTAACACAGCCAGAGTAAAAAACAGGTACGATAATAAACCTCTTCTGATACTTATAGACCGTCTTCATGTCGTTAAACTAATACCGTTAAATGTGTTTTCACCGCGGCCAACGGTTAGCAACGCCAATCGAATATTCTATCTAGCAACACCTAAGCTAACGTGTTAGCCAACAAGCTAACACTTTCTCCTGCTTTCACGAAGGGTCAAACACCTAAGCAGGAGTCACTACTTGGCTTTTAAAGCTAGGAATGACTGTGTTTGTTGCTTTGTGAACACTAGAGTAGTATTGGTTAAAAGTGCATTGTGATATTAATCCCCAGATTCAGCTTGCCTCGGGCTCGGGATGATTTATAGTTAATTCATTGTTTTGACAGTGTTCTGTAAAGATGACGCAACATGTCAGGTGTCAGGAAGTCAAAATGAAATTCCAACTTTATCCGCGTTTTTTATGCTTCAATGTTTTTGCCACTAGTCTAGTGTAAATTAACTAACTATATGTACTCAAGTACTTTACTTAAGTAAAATGTTGAGGTACTTTACTTTACTTGAGTATTTCCCATGTTTTGATACTTTGCTCTACCCCACTACAGTTCAGAAATACATCGTGTACTTTTACTCCTTAAGTTACTTTGTAGATTTGGATTAATGAAGTGTGATATAATCAACACTTAAATCAGACTTTAGTTCCACCTGGAGTAAATTCACAAGCTACCCTGCAGTATACAAAGTCCTTCAAACTAGCTGCAGCTTTACCAGCTTTGAGAACACTTTAATGATCAAATCATTATAAAACATATCATATATATTATTCTGAAATGGACCAATCTGCACAACGACTACTTTCACTTTTGATACTTTAAGTAATTTCTGATGATAATACTTTTCTGCTTTTACTTGAGAAACATTTTGAATGCAGGGCTTTTACTGTAACAGAGTATTTCTACACTCAGGTACTTCTACTTTTACTCAAGAACAAGATCTGAGTGCTTTTCCCACCTCTAGTTATTGCCTACAAACTACAGAAGTGCATCATATTATGAACTAAACTAGAATCTTCTGAGCCGCATCCTCCATGCTCGTCTTAACTAGTTACCGCTTGTTCTGTCAGGTTAATATGTAAAGGTGAGACTCTTTGGAATCCTCCTATTTGTATCATAACACTATTTCGATATGTTTTTGCCAAGGAACTGTTTTTTTGTTAAACATACTTTTTTAGTAAAAACACACATTTATAAGAGGCCAAGTTGTTTTAAGATATAACTTGAATAACCACTTTTTAAAATTGCATGTCTTCATTAAAATATGTTTTAGTGCCACAGACATGTTGTGCCAACTGGAGGGTATTCAGAGACAACATTGTGGTTTTTTCCATATAGAAACAACCCTGCAATAAGTTATGCCGTCATTTACTCGGTTTAAAGAGGTGTTGATTCAAACTACAGCCTCTTAAGTTATTTATACGAGTGTATTCCTTTGTGTCGTTGAATTCATTAAAAAACATAGCTGAAATAAGATTTAGTTTCTATCAGGACCAGGGTATAACAACTGACAGAACATTAGACATAACTTAAATAAAACGTATTATGTGTATGAAAAAAACTAGGGATGCTCCGATCGCCCGCCGATCGATATCGGCCGATACTCACTCTCTGCCGATCGATCGGTGCTCTCTAAAAATGCCGATTGTGAGAGCCGATCGCATCACGTAAAATACATGACACTTTTCTCTGTGTGCGGCAAAACAAGCTCGCCAAAATGGCTTCACCGGTCTGGCAGTATTTCAAGGTGTCCGAAAAAGACAGTAAAATAGCGGAATGCAACGTGAAGCAGAAATCCTGCAGACGGACCGGTAAACACACAAGAGTTAGACCTAACACACAAGCTATTGTATCTACCTCTGGAACAAGCTCAACTAGTTATACATATATTTATTCTTCACTGTCGGGTCACTCATTACTGGATCAGTGAGCTGCATGAGACGATACTGACAGGCTGTCAGGAGAGGGGGGGGGGGGAAGAGAGAGAGAGAGAGAACTTCCGATCATCTCTCACGTGTTATTCTCCAAAGTTAATGTAAACTTGAATAATGTACTTCATTTGAATGTAATAATTATATTGTTAGTGGAAGCGCCAGTGAATGAGCATTAACTGAGTTTTAAACATCACTTTAAATGGAAGATCCCCATAGGCCCTGCTTACTCGATCGGATCGGTATCGGCCGATACTGATTCCGGCGATCGGAGCATCCCTAAAAAAAAGTATATTAGATTGAAATACATGTTGTTTTAATGTGATCATTTTACCCTGTATGAAATGCCTCCTCCACAGCTCAGGGACTCTTCCTCTTTTCTTTTCTCTTTACCAGAAATCAAAGAACTAACACCACGGAAGAATTCCCATCGATAAACTTGGAAACCACCAACTTCTCATACGGAGACGTTGTAGATGGAAACGCCCCACCTCTGTTTGCAGGGACAGTTTGAGGCGTGATTTAGCTGAGTCCAGCATGGAGAGGATTTGAAGTCCCTTCCTCCTCAGGTCAGTCCTGAGTTGAAACACTAAGCTCAGGTTCTTCAGAGCCTGCTAGTAATATGAGCCATGGACTCCTGGGCAGTTGATAGTCCTGTGACCCTGGTCCTCAAGGCCCCCAACCAGAAGTATGAAGACCAGACCATAAACTGCTTCCTCAACTGGACCGTGGAGAGGCTGAAGACTCACATCTCCAACGTGTACCCCAGCAAGCCGGTGAGTAGCTCTCCACCTTCTCTGGTTTCCTTTCGTGTACTTCTGCCTCCAATCCAACTTTATTTATATAGCACATTTTAAAAACCACAGAGTTGACCAAAGTGCTGTATATCAATACATTTATAAATAGCAGCATAAATACATTTAGACAAAACCGATAGGACAAGAAAACAAATCAATAAAACCGTACTTCTAGCCACAGACTGAAAAACTCCCATTCACGAACATTTTAATAGAAAACCCCAATTGCTCCGTGTTTGTGGTTTCTTCTTAGAAATGGTTTTAGTAAGGTCTTCGTGTCTTAAGAACAGTTTAATCCGGCTCATGTACCCAGAGTGACCCCTTAGAGTTATTTGATTGATTATGTTTAGGTGGACATAAAACTAGATCTGACTTAAATGTCCCAAATAGCGTCAATAGCATTGATAAGATTTTAATAATACCGATTGCCTTATTGATTCCTTAGGTTGAAAAAGGGTTCATTCACGCTTATTAGCATGAACCTACTTTTATTATCAGCACTGGCTGCATCTTCAGATCAGTCGAACTTTTCATTGAGGTTTCCTGTCAAAAAGACAAAATGCCCTGATATCATTTTAATAAACAAGTTAGAGGAATTAAAGCTACAGGGTTTTTTCAAGAAAAAGAAAGTACGAGAGCAATACTGTGGCGCTGATCTTTATATAAGATATATCATAATGACGCCCGAATACAAGATGGCGCCGCGGACGTAAACAACAACGCGACGTACAAGCTCCGTAAAAAACAAAGCCGTCTGACGTCTATTTGACATATTTTAGTAATTATAACGTTTTTGACGAACAGACATATTTTTTCTGGCATCACTCAAACTTTGGAAATTGGCACTGTGGTAAGAGGGTGCGTGTCGAATGTAAGAGGGTGCATGTGATTTGAAGTAAATGGACAACGAGGAACAGGTTCTCTTAACAACTTATTCTGGACATTTTCTATTCAGTTTCTCAAGTGATTGATTAAACGGCTATTCTCCAAAACAGTTCAACCAATGCAACACATTTCCTAGAGTTCTTCAAGTGTATGGTTTTGCCTTCAGTCCAAAACCAACAGATATTTTATTCAAAATGATGTTAGACAAGGAAAAACATACATTTCTCACAGTCTTTAACGCTGGAACCAAACCGATGTCGTATTTTCTTGAAAGTGTTAGCATGCTGTTAATGTTCTGTTCGATGTACTCACTATTTCAGCTCTAAACTCAGCTGTTGTTTTACTGTGAGGAAAAATACTTTTCAAACCAGTCCTGCAGCGTAATCCACTTCCTCAGAAGGTTCCAAACCATCAGTAACACTCAACACAATGCTGCTGTCTCTATTCTCTGTGTCGAGGTCGTTCACAGGTGCTTTGTGTTGGTTTGTCGGGCCTCCTGCTCACACATCATTTAAAAACCATATCCTCTTTAGGTAATTATTCATTAAATGCACACCTTAGTTTACATAGTTTCTTTCTACACCTTAAACACCTGTTACATCTCTGCAGAATCTTCAAAATGTGTGTATCTGTATTGCAACAGTCTGGAAAAACCCACCCTGTAAAGGTGTTTCTGTTTCGTTTGTCATCATAACAAGAAGACACAGATACAAAGACACCCTAGCAACAAGTAACAGGTATTCAAATGTCAGTGAAGGTTTGAGCCCCAACTAGTTTGTTTGTGTCAAAATAATCAGTTGCTGCTGCAAAGGAGAAAGGAGCTTATTAATGATAAAAGCCAACGCACCTTAATACAATCATTCATTTGTATTTGTCTGCTATCGTGGGAAAGTGTCCTTTGGAAAGTGACGTGCAGCACAGAGCCTTGTGCAGCACAGAGATGATGATTGTGTAAACTGGGCGTGCTTTTGTCAAATTTGAAATCTAATCTTTTTCCCAGCTAATGTAATTCAAACGTGCCTCATATCGTGTTACAACCTCCACACAGCAACAACCTCTCCCGCACACAGCTGCAACCAGAACGGCCCGTCCACACGGCGGCGTGCGTTGAAAGCTTCACCATTCACTTTACGCCGAACTGCATTGTGGGAAGCGACGCGGAGCTCTTGCTGGCGTGGCTCGCTGCAAAAGTTGAGCAATGTTCAACTTTTGAAGCCTCGGCAGAAGCGTCAGCCAATCGAATCATATGCCAGTACAAGCTCTAGCCAATCAAACCGCTGCTTGTGTGTCAGGGGCGGGAGACTCATTTGATTGGTTGATGGTCGAGTTTCAGACACGCCCGCCGGCAAGCTTCAACGCACGCCGCTGTGTGGACGGGCCGTAAGAGAAGAACATGTTTTGGTTTCAAAGGGCTGATGTTTCTGATCAGCGATGACACGGAGACATGTTGGACCTCACAAAACCCTCCAAGCAGTTCTGATGCTTTGCACATGGAGTTTGTCCTGCTTCGGGCGGTGGTGGCGAAGTCGATAGGGACTTGGCTTGGCAACTAGGAGGTCACCAGTTCAAGTCCCGGCAAGACCAAGTGCTACAGAGGTGTCCCTGAGCAAGGCACCGTTCCCCACACTGCTCCCCGGGCGCTGTTCAAAATGGCAGCACACTGCTCCTAACACTAGGATGGGTCAAATGCAGAGAAACAATTTCCCCACGGGGATTAATAAAGTATATCAAAATAAAAAATAAATCAATTCTTATGAAATTGTCACCTTCAAATGTATTCTCTGCAGAGCACAGAGCAGGGTTTTACTCAAGGCTTTATTATGACCTTGGAGACACTTTGAACATTTGTTGTATTTGAGGTTTTTACTCTCAGGCCTTTTTTCTACCCGGCAGAACCACCCTTATCTGGTTACACGGGGAAGAAAGGATTGTTATGTGGAAATGATAGAAGGACCAACGAGTGACCTAAATGCACTTTTCATTCCTTAGTCTCAACCTTCATGTTGTTTGTGTTGCAGCTGTCCAAAGACCAGCGGCTGGTTTACTCAGGAAGACTCCTGCAAGACCACCTGCAGCTCAAAGACGTGCTCAGAAAGGTAAGAGCTGCTGAGATCTGATGTGTTTCCTGCAGGGAGAAACATCAATTCAATAGTTTTGCAGCTCACCCAAATATATTTTCCCAATATCCCCCCAAAAGGTTTTTAGTTCTTTAAATGTTTTATTTTTGACGGAGAACATGCAGCTCTTCTGGATCACAGCTCCCCCGCTGTGACGGACCGTTGAGCGGAGCAAAATACACTGAGAGTTAGACCCAACACACTTAGCGAGTTTATCTACTCTGGAACTAGCTATAAATATATATTCTTTACTGTCGGGTCACTCACTACAGGTTCAGCGAGCTGCACGAGACTGACGGGCTGTCAGGAGAGGGAGAGGGAAAGAGAGCACCCTTTCCCTTTTTATTATCCAGGATTACTGTAAACCTTTGATTAAAGTAGTTCATCTACTATTAGTAGTTTGTTTAAATGCATTGCTTATGTTTTTTTTTTCATTAACATAAACTAAATCTCACGTACCCCCTGCAGTACTCCAACGTGCCCCTAGGGGTGGGCGTACCCCCATTTCAGAACCGCTGCCCTAAAGAATCAAATAACTTGTCCAAAATATCCATTTAAAAACCATGTCTGACAGAATAGCTGACACATTAGAGGAGCTTGGAACAGAAGTCACGTGTCTGAGTCTGTGGGGGAAATGAAACCATCTGCCAAGGAAACGAAAGCTGTTCTGATGTGTTGGACCAACAAAGTGACGTGTCCATACTAATCCTTTCTCTCTGATCCTCCTCCTCCTCCTCCTCCTCCTCCTCCTCCTCCTCCTCCTCCTCTCGTGACCATGTCGACCTGCAGCAGGATGAATACCACATGATGCACCTGGTGTGTGCCTCTCACACCCCCCCCGCCTCGCCCTCCCCCCGCAGCCCCCCCACGGCCAACTCTTCTGCTCCTGACTCCAGCGTGAGTGCACACACACACACACACACACACACACACACACACACACACACACACACACACACACACACACACACACACACACACACACACACACACACACACACACACACACACACACACACACACACACACAGGCTGCTCTGTGTTTACCTTTCTTATAGGGCTCAAACAATGTGTGTGACAGTCGAGGCTTGTTAGCAGTGTTGTTTCATCCATGAAGCTGCTGAACCGTGTTGATTTGGAGCTCTGTGTTGAACTCAGATAAACCCTATCATCAAAATCCTGTTTGTTTTAAACCTTAAGAAAATGTACACGTCACCTTTTTATTTCTCAACTGTTTTTATGGTTTTGCATTTATACTGAGCAGAGCAGATGTATAGATACAAAGAATCGTACGTACATCGATAGCAATACATTTATACTACAATTAATAATTATATACCAATTACGGTACATTTAATATGCACATACACACCCACCAAAATCAATAAATAATACACATTTAATTAGATCAAATAAAAGGGAACAGGGGGCTCCATGCAGTCAGACCGGCACAGGGGGTTAAAAGAATCCAGGAAAGGCATCCATCATTTACGATATCTCAGCTCTTTAATATTGTAAGTGTGTCATTGCCCAGTTTCTGAGCCTGGCCTACCAAGGCCTACCAAGGCCTACCAAGGCCTACCAAGGCCTAACTATGCCGTGCGAGGCCCTGCAGTGGAAATGCGCCATAACATTCACACTCCGTTGGCCATCTGGATTAACTCAGGGTTTAGTATCTTGCCCAACGATACATCGACATGTTGTCTTCATGGGCTGGGATCGAACCCACAACAGCACTCCCTCACAGCCACAGTCACCCTATATCTGACCTCAGACAGCCAACATAACTACTGCAGAAGTGATATCTGTAGGGATGTAATAAAATGTCATCAGAATCAGATGTTATCTGTGCCGATAGCGACCTTCCTATGTGTTTGCAGTGTCCTTGTTCAAACTGGCTTCATGTTCTATTTGAACACACCTTTAGAACACATTGTATTGTCTGTGTATTGATTATTATGCAATGTGCCCTTCCCAGCTCCTAATGGCTGTTACATTTCTTATCTCCAGAGTTCAGACGGTGCCAGCTCTGCCGCCGCTGCCAGTTCCTCCTCTTCCTCTTCTGTACCAGGAACTTATGATGGCCTGAGGTATCGCGGCGGCAGCTTCCCCCAGTCCAACCCTCAGAGCCCCGCTGGAGTCCCTCAGTGGTGAGCAAGCCTCTGACGCCACAATATACGATAATACTTTAATGGTCAGATCAAGTCTGAAATGTGACTTGCATCACAGCAGCTCCATGTGTAACATCAACACATATCACAATACATGAACCATTTAACACAACAGCACGATCACTGAGAGAAAGCATGCTCAAAGAGCCTTTGTGCATTTGATCTGGATTCAGCTCTGTGTCTACTGAGAGGATTGACTGGAGCACAAAGGATGCTTCAGTGTGACCTTATTGAATCGAGGGATCGTGTATCTCCCATGCCCTTAGAGTGGCTGGACCCTACTCTCTTCCATAAGTGGGTCAAAAAGGACCCGTATTAGAATAATGTGATTTTATGCCATTTTTGTCATTTTGGTTAAGAAAAATCACTTGTATAATATTTAGTATTATATTTTGGTTCACACTAAAAATATTTGATTTAATTTTTCACTATTTATCATTTTAGAATTTACACGTTTTGAACATATGGATGCAAAGATCTCCGCTATTCTGAGACCCTCACAGTATTCCAGTCCCTTTTCAAAACTCATCTCTTCTCCTCTTGTCTACTCATAGCCCCCCCCACCCCCCCCCCCCCCCCACCCTAACCTTCCCTTAGATTGTAAAGTGATTTTGAGTCCTTGAAAAGCCCTATACAGATATAATGTATTATTATACTGACAGGTTTCAGATCTTGCTCTGTGAAATAATCTTGCCTGAGAGGTGTCACTAGTGATGTCGTCTGTGTGGTCCACAGTGAATGTATTCCTGACAGCAACAGGTGATAAGAATCAAAGGTTCCCATAGGATTAAGTGGCTCATTTTTGACCCACTTATTGAAGCTTGGGGTAGAAATACAAAAACTACAATTTCTTAAAATGTGAATGGCGTGATATCCAAAACATGTTTTTGAGGAATAGCTGGAATATGAAATGATAAATAAATGTAATTACAAAGATACTCTAAGAAAACCACCTCACCGGGTCAAAGAAGACCCACTTACGCATCTAAGGGCTAAGTATTTTGGAAGCAGGGAATAGTGTTTCACTTCAATTCAAACCTTGTTTATTTTACATTATGATGAATTTGTGTCATATTTTGAATCTCCTTCTTACATCCCCAAGTTTTTATTTGTTGTCAGTGTTTTAGTTCAATTCATAATAAACACCTAAAGAAAAATGACTTCTTGATATAGAGGTGAAAATCAAACACGTATGGTTTGCATTTTGTAATACCTTGTCGTTTGCATTGCAATGGCCTTCATCATTTCAAGTCTGTTTGAATGTGTGTGTGTTTATGTGTTTGTGTGTGTGTGTGTGTGTGTGTGTGTGTGTGTGTGTGTGTGTGTGTGTGTGTGTGTGTGTGTGTAATCAGGAGCGCAAACTAACAAGACAGACAGAATGTGTTGTTGTTGTCATTAGACTGTTTTGTGTTGACTCATATAATAACAGACACTTCACCAATCTGCTCTCTGTTCTATAGTTCCTTTGTCCGAACCAGTTGAGGGTTTTTTATGTGACGGCTTTTGTAAAGTGTGTTTTTGTCCATTTGAGTATTGACCCAAATGTGTTCATTTGAAGGCAGACAGAACAATATGTTGTTGTTGTCATTAGACGGTGTGTTTGTTTTGTTTTGACACAATTAATAACAGACCTGTTATTCCTCCCCAGGCCTGACGGAGCGCAGGTGCCGTTGCAGGGCGACCTCCCCGCCAACATGCCCCCCCACCCCATGTACATGCCCATGCAGATGCTGTGGTGGCAGCAGATGTACGCACGCCACTACTACATGCAGTAGTAAGTGATGCAAGGGTTTTATTGTCATAGCTACAGTGCAGTTACGTCTCTTTCTCTTACTTTTAAAGTGTTGAATAATTTGAAATGTAACCGAATCTGTATATTTGAAGGAATACACCTCAGATTGATCTTTCGAACATACATTTTTTCCACTGTGTTATCTTCAATTTGCGTTTTTTCTTTCGGTCATGCCTCCACGGTGAACAAAAAACCTACAAACATTAAAAGAAACATTAAAAGAAATTAACTGAAACATCTTGTAGATCAGTCCTTCTTTAAGTTGAGTTATTGATACTTTTATTTGCTTCTATTTACTTGACTCCTCTTTCCAGAGATGGCAAAAGTACACGCATTCTTAGTACAGATACTCGTGTTTAAAAATACTCTGGTGAAAGTAGAAGTACTGACTAAACTTCTTTACTCAAGTGAAAGTAAAGAGGCTTTGAAATGTACTTCAGTAGAAAGTACCCATAACTAGCAGCTGTTTTAAAGAGTACCTGACCTCCCTTTATATTAATAGAACAATAATGTCATTGTTAGCTAATGAATGTTTCCATGCTGAACAACGGCAACATGACAACGTTTCCATTGGTCCCTCTTCTTTAGAGAAGACCAGGAAATGATGGATACACGGATCGTGTTCAAATCAGTAGGCACGCAATGACTCTAAAGAATAATGATCACGCATCAAACACACATTCAGACTAAAGGAACCAGCTGTTTGGGAAATGAGAGAAGTAGAAAGTACAGGTATTTGAGTTCAACATGTAAGAAGTAGAAAGTACAGGTATTTGTGTTCAACATGTGAGAAGTAGAAAGTACAGGTATTTGTGTTCAACATGTAAGAAGTAGAAAGTACAGGTATTTGTGTTCAACATGTAAGAAGTAGAAAGTACAGGTATTTGGGTTCAACATGTAAGAAGTAGAAAGTACAGGTATTTGAGTTCAACATGTGAGAAGTAGAAAGTATAGGTATTTGAGTTCAACATGTAAGAAGTAGAAAGTACAGGTATTTGTGTTCAACATGTGAGAAGTAGAAAGTACAGGTATTTGTGTTCAACATGTGAGAAGTAGAAAGTACAGGTATTTGGGTTCAACATGTGAGAAGTAGAAAGTACAGGTATTTGTGTTCAACATGTAAGAAGTAGAAAGTACAGGTATTTGGGTTCAACATGTGAGAAGTAGAAAGTACAGGTATTTGTGTTCAACATGTAAGAAGTAGAAAGTACAGGTATTTGGGTTCAACATGTGATAAGTAGAAAGTACAGGTATTTGAGTTCAACATGTAAGAAGTAGAAAGTACAGGTATTTGGGTTCAACATGTGAGAAGTAGAAAGTACAGGTATTTGTGTTCAACATGTAAGAAGTAGAAAGTACAGGTATTTGTGTTCAACATGTAAGAAGTAGAAAGTACAGGTATTTGTGTTCAACATGTGAGAAGTAGAAAGTACAGGTATTTGGGTTCAACATGTAGCAAGTAAAAAGTGGTCAGAA
>CADEHL010000636.1:0-20869 GCA_902827135.1 Harpagifer antarcticus | reverse complement strand
CCCGCACCAAACTGCGAACCTTCGGGGACAGAGCCTTCAGTGTGGCAGCCCCCCCCCTCTGGAACGCTCTCCCTGCGGAGATTCGCAACATCCCCACGCTCTCCGCCTTCAAAGGGGCCCTCAAGTCCCATCTGTTTGGCTTTCGGGCCCTAAATCGATCTGTTGTTCTGTCTGTCTGACTTTTGTTTTGTTATGTTTGTTTCTGCCCTATTGCTTGTAAAGCGACCTTGGGTCCCTTGAAAGGCGCGATATAAATCCAAGCTATTATTATTATTATTTGAAATCCGAAAGAAAAAAATTAGAAAAAAAATAAAAATACTTTATTCCGAGTGTGCTTGCTTTTCTCTTTGGAGGTCATCACATTGTAAGACACGGTTCAGCTGCATTACATATTACACACTGCCGTAGTTCTCTATTTATAGAGCCTGTTGTGGCAGACGTCATTCTTTGGCGGGGGCTCTAAGGCCCCCCCCCCCCCCCCCCCCCCCCTGCCTCCGCGCGGCCTTTTGTGAACGGGTCAGATTAACAGAGGAAGAATTCACAGCAACCATTGGTAAGGTTATAACAAATATGCTGATTTAATGGCAAAAGACACAATAACACAACATCACGAAGTAATCCGGATTACCCCGGCCCTGGTTCCTCCCGCTGGGAAATCTTACTTACTTCGTCTTGGCAGCAGGAGGAAGAGAGGCCGGACACAAGGACTCAACAGGAGATATTGTAAAAACAAGGGAGGAGCTGTGTAAACAGAACACAACTTTCCATGGTGAAGGAACCATTAGAGGGCAACCTGAGTGCCCCCCCCTCAGAGGAATACGCCAACAAGGGGCAGCTGATAGGGAGGGGGAGATGCGGCTTTCCCTTCACTGGTGGAACTGATCAGAGAGAAGTAGACTCTTCTGCTGCCTCGACAAGTCCCCCAGCCCGCTGACAGCCGCTTCCGAGTCGTCTGCTGTAAGGATGTCTTCAGGGTCGTTCTCGTCCAGTCCTCTGATGACAGCTTCCGAGTCGACCTCCTCTGCGAAGGCCACGTCCGTCCTGATGTCGTCCCCGGTCCTAGCAGGTGGTTTCCCCGCCGCACACTGGCTCCCGTGGTACGAGCTGTCCCCCTTTCCTCCTATGCGGACGGCAGGAGAGATCCGCTGGGTCACTCGGTCGGGGCCGGAGAGCCTGGGGTTGAGCCACTTTGTCCTGATGACCTTCAGCCAGACGAACTCCGCTGTGTCGGCCTCCTGGGTCCCCCTTTGGCGCCAGCAACCTGTGTGGAGAAATCTGAATACGGCCCGTTCCATGGCCCGGCCCTCACTTGCAACCCCGCCCTCCTCGGCCCCTGTGGTGCTTCCTCCCAGACGCAAGGATTGTCTCCATGGTTGAATTCTGGGGGGGCTTGTGTGGTGATCACTAATTTACTCTATGTACATAATTCACTCATGGAACTACGGGTTGAGGGTATTGTTTCCGCACGGACACATGTGTTGCCAACTATATATATCGCGTGCCCTCCTGGTCTCCTTCTCTTGTCGTCCCGGGCTGCAACCCGACAACAGCGACATTTCTGCTGCTCATTAAGCCAGCTTTGTACCTCCATTGCATTTGAATACTTTAAATATTTTTCTATTAATATTTTCTATGGGACAATTAGCATATTTCTTCAATAACTTCCAGGTCATGTGACCTAATCACTTCAAAATCAGATATAGATCAAATAACTACACTGGCTGAATAGGACACACCTCTTTGTATTGCATTGTAATACTCTAAATATGTTTATATTTTTATGGGAAAATGCGTGTGAATTCTGTAAACTGTGAACATTTGTTGCTGAAAATGCTGAATTAATTACTATTAAGGCATTTTCTTTAATTTGTTAGCTTTATTTTATTTTATTTTTCAACGTAAGTGAGGTTTTCCTACGTTTCTCATGAACAATAATGTCCAAGGAGTGTAGGGTTTGGGAGTTATGGCAGGTTGAAGAAAAAGGTTGAAGGCAAATTTCAAGCTCTCCTCCACTCTAGCTGTGACATCACGCACCCTAGCCCTTAACGAGCTGTGCCATAGAGTGGTGCAGTGACGAGTCCGAAGTGAGTTAGCATTTTACCACTACCGGTTCCCTCGTCTCAGTCAATGGGATTTCTCCATAGGGTTTTGGAAAATAGCTCGAAATGCAAAAATGATTAATTCAACTAGCAATAACAGTAGTTTGAAAACAACATAATAGTCGCTAGCTATGGTTAGCCAACCTAACCAAAGTCTTAAGTTTAATTCAGGTAGTTTCCTGTTTAATGCTACAATACCCCCCGTTTTCACGTCACTGCTTAGTGTGATTTTTGTTGTCAGTCAGGGATTACGAGGCGTTGTCTTGAATCCTAAATCCTGCCCTGTTTGTCCAGAACATTTGACTAGACCATTAGTTATAGCATATTAAAACAATGAATATCAATATTTGTGAACCATTTTCTTTTGCACACAGAAAGGCCCTTTATGTCCATAGCCTACATGAATTAAGCTTTGATCGAATTAACATGGAGCCTTGTCGTAATACTTCAACAATAGCCAAGCCCTGGCTGAATATATCAGTCATTTGTTTTGTTTTAACCGGTCATACTTTTTCAGGAAACAGATAATCAAATATTTCCCTTTTGTCCTCAGAGTGCAGACATGTCTGCTGCCAGCTGTCTGCTGACTGAACATCAGTTTCTGTGCTCCATCTGTCTGGATGTGTTCACTGATCCAGTCAGCACACCATGTGGACACAACTTCTGTAAATCCTGCATCTCTCAACACTGGGATACTAAAGTCCCCTATCAGTGTCCCAACTGTAAAAAGTTATTCCACACAAGACCTGAAATGCTGGTCAACACTTTCATCTCTGAGATGGCTGCTCAGTTCAGACAGTCAGCTCAACAGAAAGCCAGCAGCAGCAGCTCAGAGCGACACGTTGTCAAACCAGGAGAAGTTCCCTGTGACGCCTGCACTGGAACCAGACTGAAGGCCCTGAAGTCCTGCCTGGTGTGTCTGGAGTCCTACTGTGAGACTCACCTGGAGCCTCACCTGACAAGAGCAGGCCTGAAGAAACATCAGCTGATCGACCCTGAGGAGAATCTGGAAGGCAGGATGTGTGTGAAGCACGATAAACTGCTGGAGTTGTTCTGTAAGACCGACCAGGTGTGTGTCTGCATGCTCTGCACCGTTTCAGACCACAAGACACATGATGTTGTTCCTCTGAAAGAAGGGTATGAAGGAAAGAAGGCAGAGCTGGGGAAGACAGAGGCTGAAATTCAGCTGATGATCCAGAAGAGACGACTGAAGATTCAGGAGGTGAATCGCTCAGTGGAGCTCAGTAAGGAAGGAGCAGATAGAGAGATAGCAGATGGTGTTCAGGTCTTCACCGCTCTGAAGGAGTCTGTTGAGAGAAGCCAGGCCGAGCTCATCGACACCATCAAAGAGAAGCAGAGAGAGACAGAGGAACAGGCTGAAGGCTTCATCAAAGAGCTGGAACAGGAAGTCTCTGAGCTGAAGAAGAGAAGCTCTGAGGTGGAGCAGCTCTCACGCTCTGAAGACCAGCTCCACCTCCTCCAAAGCTTCACGTCCCTGAACGCTGCTCCACCCAGCAAGAACTGGACAGAAGTCAGGGTCCGTACACCTTCATATGAGGGGAATGTGAGGAGAGCTTTGATTAAAGTGCAGGAGACACTCAGTCAGCTGCTCTCTGAGGTGGAGCTGAAGAGGGTCCAGCAGTATGAGGTGGAGCTGACTCTTGATCCTGATACAGCACATCCCGAACTCATCCTGTCTGATGATGGAAAACAAGTCAACATAGTGGAGAGAAAAAAGTAAAGAAGGTAAAAACGCCTCTTAAATGGAATCTGCAGAGCTTTAATGTTTGTAAATCTGTGTTAGCAAAGCAGAGTTTCTCTTCACAAAGATTTTACTACGAGGTTCAGGTTAAAGGTGGGACTGACTGCAATTTAGGAGTGGCCAGAGAGTCGATCAAGAGGAAGGGAAACATCACACTAACCCCTGGGAATGGTTTCTGTACCCGAATATTCGTTCGTTGGCCAACTATTCGGGTTTCAAATTTCATTATTCGGATATTCGTTTTAAAAAATATATTTTTTCCCCCTAAATGTATGCTATCAATAAAGGCGAATTGCCATATTCTTATACTATATTTATACTTTTGAATTGCACTGTTAAAATATATACAATCTCAGCCTGTGCTCCTGACATCGCGTTCACTCACAGTCACAAACGGCACGCTTCTCCTCGCTTCACACACCTGAACACAAAATGCCGAACACTTCAGCTGTGTGGGACCATTTTAAATTGGACGACGGTAAGAAGAAGGCAGTGTGCCAAATATGCGACAAGAAACTGGCCGGTGGCACAACAACTCTGAAAAGTCACCGGATGCTGTAAGTAGTAGCCTAGCTTAGTTTAGCTGTTGTCAAGTTGCCATGGTGAAGCTGCTTTATCCGCCGGTTAAACAGTAACGTTACACATGATAACATCGTGCTCTTACTTTGCTTGGAAAATAGTTGCAAGCAACCGAATTGTTTTTTTATATTAGTTTTTCAATTTTATCCGAATAGTGAAAATAATAGGAGCGATGTGGGAACATCTGGGGCTAAGGCAATTATTGGCAATCAGTTCGTTCATTTTTCGTTCTTCATTTAAATACTGTTTACTGTATCGGTTTACTATATTTGGTCCCCGGCGCTGCGGCTGGGTTAAACGCAGAGGACACATTTAGTTTTAATGTATGCGAGTACTGAGACAATAAATGCATATAAATCGTAATAGTATGCTCTTTCGCTTCACAGCGTGTTGTCAGGTGTCTCGGAGCGTTATGAATATTTTTTTTATTAATAAAAAATATCTCCGCACCGAATATTCGCTGCTGATTACTACCGAATATCCGGAGCCCGAAAAATGGTATTCGGGACAGCCCTATTGCATACACCTTGTATGCGAAAACCTACTTGGCAATAAACTGATTCATTTAATACTCTTCAGAAAAATGGACTTCTGTTCTAAATACTGACCAGCTTTCGGATTCTGTCCATCACTGTGTCGATGAGCTCCTTGCCGATGGTGTAGTGTCCTCGGGCGTAGTTGTTGGCAGCATCCTCCTTGCCAGTGATCAGCTGCTCAGGGTGGAACAGCTGGCGGTAAGTCCCTGTGCGAACCTCATCTAAGAGGAATTAGATTATTGAAGCTTTTGATTGACAGAGGGGGGGGGGGGGGGGGGGAAGGCATTTATGATTTAGAATGAGAGTTTACCGATGACAGTGGGCTCCAGGTCCACAAACACAGCTCTGGGGACGTGCTTTCCAGCTCCAGTCTCCATGAAGAAGGTGCTGAAGGAATCGTCCCCCCCGCCTCCTGAGATGTTCTGGTCACCATGCTTCCTGCCGTCCGGCTGGATCCCGTGTTCCAGGCAGTAAAGCTCCCAGCAGGAATTGCCAATCTGCACACCAGCCTGCCCGACGTGGATTGAGAGGCACTCGCGCTGTAACAGGAACAGGTTGTTAAGATCATAAAAGGAAGCCTAGTTGGCTGATTCTTGTAACATATCACCACATGTGGGACGGCTCTAGAGAACAAGACAATTTTAATAAGAACCAAACATCATGATTTAAGTCACCTGACGCACACATTTGTCATCTGAACAGAACGACGGTTATAGTTAAAAACAAGAAGGCTAAATACCGTTTATACGTCTAATACCGAAAGCACAATGACGCCGTTGTTGGCAGACAGGCGGCACGATTGGACGTGAACGTGGGCCAGTGTTGAGAGAGGCGACTAGCATTTACATTTCCTGCAACCGTCCCACACGGATTGCGCCACTGCAAGAAAAGGTGGGTGTGGTCCGAGTGGTGGACATGTGTCTGTTAGCTACGCGTAGTCCATTGTCAATAATTGTTCTGTTGTTGTTTTACCAAGCTGACATTACATTTTTCATTTCACTCTTTTAGCTGACATTAGTAAATGCAGGTACATTTTTAGCAGCTATTCACTAAATCAGTCGTCCCTCCCCCTGGTGCCAGGACCAACAGATCCATAAGTGTTGTATGTTCACCGCTCAGTGTCAGTACATACTGTGCAGTTGGTATTGGACGAGATAGATGCAAGCCTGTAGGTAGAGCTATTTAAAGCCTCAATGAGTGGGTTGGGTTCTGGAGGTGTGGTTACAGCAGTGTGCTTGGTTGGCGTGACCTGGTTCTGGTGGTGGGGCCCAGTGTGATATCTTTCCATGGGGCACAGAATCCCTGGCGTGTCTGGCCAGAGGGCGCGACCTCCAACACATTGACTACCCAACTAGGGCTGCAACAAACGACTAATTTGATAATCGATTATTCGGACTGTTACGCCTCGCACAATTTCTCAAACGCTCTGATTTAGCCGTCAACCTTTAGATGTAGCTTGAGGTTGTTTTAGGCATGTGGCAACAAAGACAATAAAGATGAATGCTTGATTCAAAAATACATATTAAATTAACACATTTTGAACAAAACTAACTGCTTTTTATTTAATTAAATAATATTTCACATCAAAAGAAACAATGTTTTAACAAATCGTATTAAATAATCTGAAGACAGAACTGTGAACAGAACAGCTGAAACTTGACCAACTAGATAACTCAGTTTCCTCTAATCATTAACCCGTGTTTGTATCATGTAGTTAACTCCGTGTGTTGCTGCTAGCATACAGAACACCTGACGTGGAACCGTTCCTCGTGGATGGGGCTACAGAGCTGCTAGAGAGACAGTGGAACCGTTCCTCGTGAATGGGGCTACAGAGCTGCTAGAGAGACAGTGGAAACGTTCCTCGTGCATGGGGCTACAGAGCTGCTAGAGAGACAGTGGAACCGTTCCTCGTGGATGGGGCTACAGAGCTGCTAGAAAGACAGTGGAACCGTTCCTCGTGGATGGAGCTACAGAGCTGCTAGAGAGACAGTGGAACCGTTCCTCGTGGATGGGGCTACAGAGCTGCTAGAGAGACAGTGGAACCGTTCCTCGTGGATGGGGCTACAGAGCTGCTAGAGAGACAGTGGAACCGTTCCTCGTGGATGGAGCTACAGAGCTGCTAGAGAGACAGTGGAACCGTTCCTCGTGGATGGAGCTACAGAGCTGCTAGAGAGACAGTGGAACCGTTCCTCGTGGATGGAGCTACAGAGCTGCTAGAGAGACAGTGGAACCGTTCCTCGTGGATGGGGCTACAGAGCTGCTAGAGAGACAGTGGAACCGTTCCTCGTGGATGGAGCTACAGAGCTGCTAGAGAGACAGTGGAACCGTTCCTCGTGGATGGAGCTACAGAGCTGCTAGAGAGACAGTGGAACCGTTCCTCGTGGATGGGGCTACAGAGCTGCTAGAGAGACAGTGGAACCGTTCCTCGTGGACGGAGCTACAGAGCTGCTAGAGAGACAGTGGAACCGTTCCTCGTGGACGGAGCTACAGAGCTGCTAGAGAGACAGTGGAACCGTTCCTCGTGGACGGGGCTACAGAGCTGCTAGAGAGACAGTGGAACCGTTACTCGTGGACGGGGCTACAGAGCTGCTAGAGAGACAGTGGAACCGTTCCTCGTGGACGGAGCTACAGAGCTGCTAGAGAGACAGTGGAACCGTTCCTCGTGGATGGAGCTACAGAGCTGCTAGAGAGACAGTGGAACCGTTCCTCGTGGACGGAGCTACAGAGCTGCTAGAGAGACAGTGGAAACGTTCCTCGTGGATGGGGCTACAGAGCTGCTAGAGAGACAGTGGAACAGTTCCTCGTGGATGGGGCTACAGAGCTGCTAGAGAGACAGTGGAACCGTTACTCGTGGACGGGGCTACAGAGCTGCTAGAGAGACAGTGGAACCGTTCCTCGTGGATGGGGCTACAGAGCTGCTAGAGAGACAGTGGAACCGTTCCTCGTGGATGGGGCTACAGAGCTGCTAGAGAGACAGTGGAACCGTTACTCGTGGACGGGGCTACAGAGCTGCTAGAGAGACAGTGGAACCGTTCCTCGTGGATGGGGCTACAGAGCTGCTAGAGAGACAGTGGAACCGTTCCTCGTGGATGGAGCTACAGAGCTGCTAGAGAGACAGTGGAACCGTTCCTCGTGGACGGAGCTACAGAGCTGCTAGAGAGACAGTGGAACCGTTCCTCGTGGATGGAGCTACAGAGCTGCTAGAGAGACAGTGGACAGCTAGAGAGACACGTGTCTCCCAGTGATGGGAGACACGTGGTTTATGTTTTGTTTACCTGGTGGGGAGGTCCCTAGTGATTTCTCGATGTCCATTAGTCATTTCAGACCATGACGGCTGCCGGCCGAGATGTCCTTGACGGACACACGAATGCACCAATTGTTACGGTGTGTGTGGGAAGTAGGACCCAAATGCAGATTATAGTGACAAAATGACTCCTTTATTTCAAGGCTACATAATCATACAGACAGAACAGAACACTCACCGCAGACCAGGTCATAACACAAGACGAACCGACAAAGACAGACAATCGGGTAAATTAGACACACCAGGGAAACTGACAGGGAATCACAGACAGATTACAACAGGCAGGAAACGGGGGGTGAACACTTTACAAAATAAAACAGGAAACTAAAGACAGAAACAGACAGACAAAACATAACACGGACAGATCGTGACACCAATCCCACACAGTGTAAAGTCAAGCTGCTTTGAGCGGCCGTATTGGCTGCTGTGCCCTGGTTACAGTCTCACAGGAGATACCGCTGGAAAGCTACCCTTCCAGCGGATATCTGAATCATATTTCTACTCCTTATAATCGAAGATATATGATTAATTACGTAAAATATGCGCACCTGGACGCGCCGACTCCAGAGGGTTAAGATGTTTATTCTTAACCCATCATTTAATTTAAAAACTCTTATTTAAATGGTGTGTGTGTGTGTGTGTGTGTCTGTATTCCTGATGATACACTGCGAGAATGAGCTCATAGCGCTGCTGATGATCACCATAAGCTAAACAGTCTGTTGCATTACATTTGTATAATGTAAGCTTCGTTGATACTTTGCCTGCGGGGAATACGAAGAAAATAGTTCGATATACTGAATATTATTTGATCTATTCCACCACTAGATCCCAAATAATGTAGAGGTGTGTTGTAGGTACGGTATCGTTTGAATTTCCACGATTCTGTAAAAAATTACATTTATTCGAGAAACTTTCACACAGGTTAGTTTACAGTAATATTCACATTAATCTGTTTATATTCACTGCTATGTTACTGTAACCTGAACCACTGAAGCTACAACAGAGCAACTTTTAAAGAACCGTTCTTGTTGAGAGAAACCAGCACATCTGCCTCTCAGGCAAGAAATGTTTGAACATTTTAAAGTAAAATGCTTCATCTGGTGCACTTTGAGCCGAATGACTAGAGACTAGATCTAGGGGGTACGACTCTAAACACCCATATGAAAAAGATCGGTTTACATTTTAATAATCAAATAAGTATGTGAACATAAACAGTAACCCATAGCCAATAACAAATACATGTAACGTATTTTATTTTTGATGTTCAATCTTATTTATGCATATGTTTTTATCTCCAGTTTAAACGATATGTCTGGTTTGCTGTCCTATAGTTTACACTGGAATGATTTCAAACCTGTTTTATCCCAATCATTATAAAGGAGTGCCTTGGAAATATGTGTTTATAAATTGTGATCAAACCGTTTGAGACCCACTGAGATAACTTAGACTAAAGTGAACTATCTGAACCCTCAGAGTCCTTTCCCTCACTGAGCCTCAGTCTGACTGGAGAGGACTCTCCTCCACATCATTGTAGAAACATCTTCTTCTTCCGTTAGAGCAGCTAGCACCAGATGCTAATAACAACAGCGCGTACCGGTGCGCCCTCCCTCGCTCTTTGGCTGTGAGCGCCAGATAAGCCAACATCCCCCATTTTCATAACTTGCAGCGCCCATCGTACAGGGAAAATGAAAAGTGTAGCCGGGGTGAAAAGGTTGTTACATTTACTTAATTATGAATGTTGTTACATCAAGGCCGATAATTAGGATGAGCACCAACGGTCAAAACATTTTTTATTTTCTCCCAGAGCTGTCAGCCAGTTTATAACATGCTATGTTATAAAGCCGTGGAGGGCGGGACTTTATAAACCAAAGAGTAACCGCCCTTACGGGACGCTGTAATAAGTAATAAGTAAAGCGAACGCATCCGCAAGGACACCTGGCCTCCTATTGGTTGAGGGATTTTGACAGGATTGTTGCACAAAAGTTTGTCGTTACAAAAATCTGTAAGCAGCAATATATCTGAGTGCAAGCTACAGTTTGAGCAGAAGCAGAGCAACGTGCAAGCAGGCACTATTTGAGTGTGAGGACAGGGTTTGAGGGAAAGACATAAAGTATGCTCTCAAGTTTAAATACCACGCTCTTGAATAAAGAGGGAATAACCCCCAAACCCATTGACATCAGGGCAGCAGAAAGCTCACACACCTTCCAGACTGAAAACTCATCTCCTTCGACTCCACTTCCAGCCATAGAATTACTAACAAAGCACTTATATACTAACAAAGGACTGGCTTCTCTAAAGCCAGCTGAGTAGCACTTGAAATGTTTGGCTCTATGAAACCTGATGTACTTTATGATTCTGTTTTCTTCAGGGTTGCATCTTCTTGGTCGTATGCACTTATTGTAAGTCGCTTTGGATAAAAGCGTCAGCTAAATGTAAATACACTAAACCGAGGTCGACACAAATCCGTTCATTTTATTTAAATATCGGCATCAGTAATCATTTCAGACGTACGTTGGGAAAACGCCCTGGTTCACTGACATCCGGGAAAAAATGTTTTATCAGTGTTAATATGATGTTTTAAATATGAACCCATTAAACCTGGCCACTAATGACAGGAAGTATATCTATTTCCAACAATTCGCGCCGATTGTAAATGCGTCACTTGTTATCGCGTCCAGGAGAGAAGCTTCAAAAGGAGACTAAATGGAGTCTCTGAGATGGTTTCAAATTGGTACTTTAATTAAAATAAAGGCGCGGTAATGTTACAAACAGAATATTGTCCGACAGAAAAGCAGCTGTGTCTCTGGCTCTGCCAGGTGAAGAAAGAGGACCGAACCCCGAAGGTCTCACTGTATTTATATCCTCTGCTGGCTCCTCCCTGCGGGCCGGCTCTCCAACGTTTTAATGTCCGTTGTTACGCATATCAGAGGATACACACATTGTACATTCAATATATCTAAACACGCCTTTTCTCTTCCTTACTCTTCATAACTTTATTTGTAATACATGTTAACGGCGTCAATAGCCACTTTAGTGATACTAACGGACGGTAGTCCCGGATGTTGTCATGAAGGATTTTCAGAATAAAAGCTTGGTATTGAGAACTTCCAGTTTTTTCCAAAATAAAATAGCATTTAAACTGACGGTATGTTTAAGCTACATTATGCTATTAAACATTGATTTTAATTTCTAACACACTTCAACATCTTGACTGTGCCGTCGAGTTACACTTATTTTACCAACACCAGTTAAACGACTTCTTAATGACGAAGCTTGATTCACCAGCTGATAGCGCAACATTTTAGTTTCACTATAGAGTCTTCAAGCGGTTACAAAACGTTAAGCTGGTTACGTTTTCGCACGATGACAAACGTTCAGAGCGCTGCGTTTGGTTGAATACCAAATGTCCTCAGTGGAGAAAAGCTGTAGCCGACTATGTACTCACCATGTTTCTGAAGATGTGACCGGAGACAGAGAGGTTCGATGAAGAAGAGGTGATGTCTCACAGCAGGACCTTCTGTGTCCGGGGTAAGAAGCAACAGGTGCCGGGCTAGTTATATATCTTACGCGGGGCAATTGCTGGGGAATCTGATTGGATGAAAAGGCAAGTGGGTCCACTTCTGATTGGTTGAATTCATTTAAATAAACTTTATTGAGCACATGGAAAACAAGAACACTGTTGAAAGCGGACCCCACCTCAGAACTCAGTCCCATGGAAAGATGTAGTGGGAACACGTGGTTATTGCTGAACATTAATAAATAGATGTAGTAGAATAATACAACACATGCATATTACTAAACAAGAACGTTTAGCAAATAAGATAATAAGAAAAAAAGATTGGCATATTCCGACTTTTGACGTTCATATTTGAATTACGATAAATATATTGTTGAGAACATAGACATGTATATTGTATGACTCCATGTACTACTGTGTACCATATTGTTTACACGTGATGTCACTACCTGGGTCGCCCCTTCTCTCTCGGTCCTCAAGTCTCTTGACATCTAATAAATAACGCCGTGATGAATGGCTGAACTTGAACTGCTGAGAATAGTCACCTTTCTGCTGCAGAGAGACAAAAGGTATACATCTGATTGATTGATTGATTGAAAAGTGTACTAACAGCTTGTATATTGGGTACAGAACAGAACAGCTCAAAACATACAATTGTTAAGGGGATGCAGACCAGAGAAAGACTTTCGTCTTGTTTACATCAGGGTCCCCCATTTCCAATTCATCAGATCATTTAAGACATGTAAGACATATTTGACAAACAGATGGGTTATTTACAATTTACATACAGGTGGTTTTTTATATACAGATTTCTTATTTACAATTTTCATTTTAGATTTGGTTCTAATACATCCTAACCGGACATTTAAGACCAACCAAGTCTACAGATATGCAGTTAGTAACAGAGTCTAAGATGCGAGTATATACATAGATGGGGGGGGGGAAGCTGTCCATTGTACGACAGGTTGAGATGTGTCCCATTACCGGGGCCAGTTCTGCAATGCTCTCCCCCGAAGGTGCTCTTTAAGAGAGGCTTTGAAGGTAAGTACACTTTTACTTTCCTTTACAGTTGTGGGAAGAGCGTTCCACCTCGATCTAAATCTGCTAACATCGGCGCAGACTGAAAACTCATCTCTTTCGACTCCACTTCCAGCCATAGAATTACTAACAAAGCACTTATATACTAACAAAGGACTGGCTCCTCTAAAGCCAGCTGAGTAGCACTTGAAGTGTTTGGCTCTATGATACCTGATGTACTTTATGATTCTGTTTTCTTCAAGGGTTGTGTCTTCCTGGTCGAATGCACCATAAAAGCGTCAGCTAAATGTAATGTAATGTAATATATATAAGTAATTTTCAAACATATCTTTGTCTGACATGAGTAATATTATCATTCTTTACTGGTAAATATCATTCATTGTATCAACTGCAGACAATAGTAAGCCCTCCTTTTATATTTCTTAACTATCTGTTTCAACAGAAAACTGCGATCCAACGTTCAGCCAGTCTTTGTGTTTTCATCTGGCTGCTGCTCCGTCTCTTCAGACTCCAAAGTACGAGTTACATTTCAGCTAACTGCATTTGAGACTATTGTGAAGTTGCTGCTTTGGTTTGGGAGCTGTAGAAAAGGGGGCAATAGGAGGGGTATGAGTGTCACAGTGTGTTCCTGTCGGGGTTAAATGAGAGCCGGGTGTGTTTAGCAATAGAATGAGCAAACAAGAGAAAGGATTTATGTTAATGACGTGTTCCTCATCGATGCACAACAGAAGGGGAAGTTTTGGCCTGTGAACAATTTGATGTATGTTTTAGTAAACCGTCCGTTCTGGTTCACAATGCCTTAGTTCAGGGCTTTTAGTCGAGACAAATACGTCAACGTGTGTACGCATGGGGGCACCGTGTATGTGTCTGTATTTTTGAATCATTTGGAAGTACACATCTGTTCAGCATTCAGAATATTCTGTTGTATGATTTCTTTTTGTCAGAGGCAGTTATGCAAAGCTACATTCATTTATTTCCACAGTCCAATTACCTCATGATTGTGAGATGGAGAAACACATATTGAATGGTTCTTAACTCCATGTCTTACGGGGAGAAGAGCGCCCTCCAGATATGCTATATTATCTTCGAGCCATTTCACACATTGCTTTTGAGAAGAACAAAGGTGTTAAGATTAATCTCCTTTACAAATGGATAGTGGTGGTCTAATGGAAGATCGGAAGGTTGTGAGTTCAAATCCCGCCAGGAACACCACCACTAGTGTGCCCTTGAGTAAGGCACTTAGCCCTTAGTTACTCCAGGGAGAATGTCCCTGTAATCGGTCATTGAAAGTCGCTTTAAGCGTCAGCTAAATGAAATGTAATGTAATGTAAAAAATGAACAAACTGGTTGGGAGTTGTTCTAACGCATAAAGCATAGGCGGAGTTTGACATTTGGCTTTGGGGGGCAAACCTTTTTTACTGACGTCAGTACACAGTCCCAACTATTGCGTGGGGTGCTACGGATACAGTAGCAATGAAGCCAGCGCTCACCGCACTGAGTATGACTTTTCCATGCCCGCCGTACGCATATGGAAGGGGCGTCTCTCCCCCCAACAACAGTGCATTACATAACTGTAAAACTTATCTTAACATATTGCATCAGTAACGTGCACTTATTGATACAGCAGGTTTGTGTGTTGTGGACTCGACCTGTATATTTTCCGTGTTCTCAACATTTAGCATTTTGCTTATTATTTAATTTATTTAGCTTAACTTTAACATCATTGTTCATGGTGGGGCTAAGCCATTTCTTGGTATGGCTGTAGCCTACCCCAGCCATACCCTCACTGCCTTCAACATTGCGCGCTAAAATCCATTTCCGGGTCACTGCCGGAGGACCGAGGAGTCGAGGAGGGGACATCAGAGTATTGAGAAGCCTCTTATGTGTGCACGTGCCTGCTCAGATGTTTTACTTGAGTAAAAGTAGAAGTACTCAGATTGTAGGAATTTACTCCAGGTGGAACTAAAGTCTGATTTAAGACTTCGTCATCATTAATCCACATCTGTAAAGTAACTAAAGGTATTCAATAGGCCTAAATGTCGTGGAGTCAAAGTACACCATTTACTTCTGAGCTATATAGTGTAGAGTAAAAGTAGCATAACATGGAAATACTCAAGTACCTCAAAATGTACTCAAGTAATTGAGTAAATGTAACTTTACACCTCTGGTAAGGGGTCGTTATTTGACCAAATAGAGAACCGCAGTGACGCTTCCTAAAACCCGGAAGTAAGTTAGCATTTTTACCACGTCCGGTTCCTTCGATAAAAAGCAATGCAATTTCTCCATAGGGTTTTGGAAAATAGCTCCAAATAAGGTCTGTGTTTGACACAAATTGAAGAGACAGATCACGTTTTGTTCTACGACATTAAATACATGAGCAGTGACCCCGCTGGTAATTTCTGAAGAGTGTACGTGTCTGAAAAATGATGGTTGTTACCAAGTGGCTGAATAGGACTACAGAAGTTGTCCAGGCCGTTTTACGTCTTTACACCGAACACGTAAAACACTCCCGCTAAGTTTGTTTGCCCTGTTCTGCTTGAAAGCAAGTCCCTGCCTCCTGCAAACTGTTCAAACAAACACTTCAACTTGTACAATATGTATGTTTGAATATGGATCTTAAGTTGGCGTGACGTTGAAGCAGCGACCCTGCTGTAGTTCCTTTATAGCATAACGTTAGCATTTTGCTTCTTGCGACTAGATTTATGCTTCGAAAATTATAAAAGTAGGATAGACATGTGGAGATTATCCGGCTGAACAAAACGTGATCCGTCTCTTAAATGTGTCTCAACCACAGACCTTATTTCGAGCTATTTTCCAAAATCCTATGGAGAAATTGCATTGCGTTTTTGACGAAGGAACCGGAAGGAGTTTACATCCGGCTTTTAGGACGCGTCACTGCGGTTCTCTATTACGGTACATATAAAGGGGTCTTTCTAATGTAATGCCATTATTCCTTATTCATACACTAGGTGGCGGTATGTCCGTTTAAAGTTGGTTTCCGGTCTGCCAATAAACACAACAGTGCACGAAGAAGCACTGGTACTGCGCATGCGCACTGTGAGTAGTCCTTGGCTGTTCGGCCCGCTGTAGGTTACAGGTACAGACCCGGAGTCAACATGCAGAGCTGGACCCAGGTTTACCGCTCTCTGGCCACGGTAAGAACACCTTTTATGTACCTACTAACCACTATGTGTTGTCTGGATAGGGTTACTAATAGTCCCAGTTGTTGTTTCCACTGCTATCTCCAGATTTACGGACCCGGGCCTGTTAGCTTTCACCTCTGTTAAGTCTTATGAACGCCAGACTCGCCGAGAAAAACCTGCCATTTAAGAGTTGTAGTTGTGTTTGGTTACGAAATATATAATTTAATATGGATTTTAAACGTTTTTTAAACAACTCGAAATGTTAAGTTGAATTCGGCTTAAGCAAAAATGACCTTTAAATAGTCCCGAGTTTAGTAAAAATGACTTCTTGTGTTGGTGAATATGGAGAGATGTAACGTTAGCATGCTAAGCTAGTTAGCACTGGTGGTTGCCCAATGATAGCTTATGTCAGAGGCTCAAACCAGAACCAGGTTTATTGACAAGTGGGTTTACACATACTAGGAATATGTAGACAATTATTGACATGAAATGTAGATAAGCTACGGACAGTAAGTACCCTGAATATTAGAATAAGGGCAGTGTTGTTATGAAAGCTTATAAGATACTCAGAGAGGTAGCTTGTGTACAAGTAACAACATATAGGGTTTTGCAGAACTGGCACTTCTTAAATAAAAGGAATACAAACAGAAAAGTGTATTAATGTAATATATATAGAGTGGCTGAGGTGTCAGTGGGGGTCCTGGGCCTTCCTAATGAAGAAGCTGTGTCCTCACATGACCTCCTGTATTTGTAAGCTATATACATTTACAAAATAGTCGATTTCTGTAAAGGAATAAGTCGTGGATACTTTATAAAGCCGGTTTAATTGACTTTAATCTGTTAAACATGCAGATTCTACTTATAGTCGACACATACATATAGTATTTTACACCTGTTCTCATTCGTTTGCCTCGTGAGGACGTGATATCGATTAGGTGACACTGAGTACTGATCGTTTCTGTCACTGAATTGCATGATTTTTAAAAGCTTGTTTCACAGTTTATTTGACGTGGACTCGCTTAAGGACATACCAAGATATCCCAGACGACAATTACAGATTTCGGGTCCAGTTAATGTCCCTGTGATGAAGGAAACATGTCTGTCAGCGGCTGGAGGAGGAAGTTAAAGTCAAGCAGTCAAGTCTGAGAAGCTTCAAGCTGCCACTGACGAATAAACAATTCACTAACAGAATAACACGTTTTTGGATCATTCCAGTGTTTGGATCGTGACCCTGGATTGTTTTGTGTTTTTCACAATCTTTGAAATGTTCTCTTTCTCACTTCTTTCCTCGTGTCTCAGCGGAGCCACCAGCTCCCCTGCAAACTGCACGGAGCCGCAGCGCTGTCCGTCAGAAGCTACGCCGACAAAGCTGCAAGTAAGAGTCTCCTCACGTCTGGTTTAAAGGTCACCTGTTGTTCAGATGCTCTTCTGCATGTCTCTCCTACATCAACACGTGTCCCCTCTTCTGCATGTCTCTCCTACATCAACATGTGTCCCCTCTTCTGCATCAACATGTGTCCCCTCTTCTGCATGTCTCTCCTACATCAACATGTGTCCCCTCTTCTGCATGTCTCTCCTACATCAACATGTGTCCCCTCTTCTTCATCAACATGTGTCCCCTCTTCTGCATGTCTCTCCTACATCAACATGTGTCCCCTCTTCTTCATGTCTCTCCTACATCAACACGTGTCCCCTCTTCTGCATGTCTCTCCTACATCAACATGTGTCCCCTCTTCTGCATGTCTCTCCTACATCAACATGTGTCCCCTCTTCTGCATGTCTCTCCTACATCAACACGTGTCCCCTCTTCTTCATCAACACGTGTCCCCTCTTCTTCATGTCTCTTCTCCCTCAACATGTGTCCCCTCTTCTTCATGTCTCTTCTACATCAACATGTGTCCCCTCTTCTTCATGTCTCTTCTACATCAACATGTGTCCCCTCTTCTTCATGTCCCTCGATTCTACATCAACATGTGTCCCCTCTTCTTCATGTCTCTTCTACATCAACATGTGTCCCCTCTTCTTCATGTCTCCTCTACATCACATGTGGTCCCCTCTTCTTCATGTCTCTTCTTACATCACCATGTGTCCCCTCTTCTTCATGTCTCTTCCTACATCAACATGTGTCCCCTCTTCTTCATGTCCTCCTACATCAACATGTGTCCCCTCTTCTTCATGTCTCTACATCAACATGTGTCCCCTCTTCTTCATGTCTCTTCTACATCAACATGTGTCCCCTCTTCTTCATGTCTCTTCTACATCAACATGTGTCCCCCTCTTCTTCATGTCTCTCCTACATCAACATGTGTCCCCTCTTCTTCATGTCTTTTCTAACATCAACATGTGTCCCCTCTTCTTCATGTCTCTTCTACATCAACACGTGTCCCTCTTCTTCATGTCTCTTCTACATCAACATGTGTCCCCTCTTCTTCATGTCTCTTCTACATCAACATGTGTCCCCTCTTCTTCATGTCTCTTCTACATCAACATGTGTCCCCTCTTCTCCATGTCTCTTCTACATCAACATGTGTCCCCTCTTCTTCATGTCTTCATATGTGCGGTAGTGTTGGTTAAAGACATTGGACCTCAGGCTGATTGGGTCATACTGTGCTGTTCTTGGCTTTCCCTCTCCTCTAGTTATACAGGTGTTAGTGCATGTAAATGGTCTGCAGACGCTAAAATCCCTGTGTCCCCTCCAGAGGGACACTTTGTTCTGTAACACAGTGACATTTCAAATTTCAAAATGCATGGTTTCAACTTTTTTGAAGCTACTTTGAGATATTTACATGTCGAAGTGTTTATTCCGACTCTTTTAATTTCTAACGGGTTCGTAGTAGGGATGCCAGCGATTATTCGAATATTCGTTACAGTCTCCATAATCGAATATTATTTTTAAAAATCGATTTTATTTATATATTCTTTTATTATTATTTTAGTTTCAACCAACATATCGACTCATGCTAATCATCGTAATAGTATTAATAATTGTAAATGGCCATTGGTCACACCACCAGTTTGTTCTACTGTAAACTTGGAGGAAGCCTGCGTGCAGAGCAGACTGCTGCTGCAGCACGCTACACCCCGCCCCCCCCCCCCTCCTCTCCCTCACAGGTGCGACTGAAGATGAGCAAAGCGGCAGGTAAAACGAGTTCCTCCTCGTGGAAACTACTTCGAACTTACAAGTCCAAAGGAAGTGAAATGCAAGCTCTGCGAAAATACGTTGGTCTATCACAGCTCAGCCTCAACAATGCGTTCGGTCGAATAATCGATTATTATTCGCCAGGGCTGCCGAGTAATCGATTTTGATCATGGTCAGTTTCTGGCAACCCTAGTTCGTGCGGTCATTAAACACCTGGGAAAGTCATGGAAATGTAATTAAAGTTGCATCAAATATAATTTATATGTTATCTAATCGCCGAAATAGTAATCAGAAAACCTTTATTCGTCCCGCAGAGGACGTTCCAGCAGAAAAAGATCCAACAACAGTTTAACGTTTAACAAGAAGTATCCATCCAAAACAAATATTAAAGAATTACACTAAATACAAAAGTACACAGTTCTGTAGAAGTAGCAGCTATTCACGGAATATATATATATGTAATACTATAATAAACACTGTATCGTAATGAGTAGGGTGCAACAACTAATTCAGTCGTCGATTCGTTGGTGACGTCATCACGTGTGTTCTACGCGCCGTTAAGCTCCAACGTTATCGGTCCTTTATTGGAAATATTATTTATTTAATTTAAATAAAACGCGATGTTAGTTTTGTTCAAAATGTGTTTAGTTAATTTAATATGTATTTTTGAATCAAGCATTTATCTTTATTGTCTTCATTGTTTCCACATGCCTGAAACAACCTCAAGCTAAATCTAAAAGTTGATAAATAAGAGCGTTTGAGAAATTGTGCAAGGCGAGTCGATTAATCGTTTCATTAATCGATTATCAAATGAGTCGTTGTTACATTACATTGCATTTAGCTGACGCTTTTATCCAAAGCGACTTACAATAAGTACATACGACCAGGAAGACACAACCTTGAAGAAAACAGAATCATAAAGTACATCAGGTTTCATAGAGCCAAACATTTCAAGTGCTACTCAGCTGGCTTTAGAGAAGCCAGTCCTTTGTTAGTATATAAGTGCTTTGTTAGTAATTCTATGGCTGGAAGTGGAGTCGAAAGAGATGAGTTTTCAGTCTGGAAGGTGTGTAAGCTTTCTGCTGTCCTGATGTCAATGGGGAGCTCATTCCACCATCTTGGAGCCAGGATAGCAAACCCACGTGTTTCTGCTGATGGGAACTTGGGTCCCCCTCGCAGCGAGTCGTTTGGCTGATGCAGAGCGTAGTGCACGTGCTGGGGTGTACAGTTTAACCATGTCCTGGATGTAGGAAGGGCCAGATCCATTCGCAGCATGGTACGCAAGTACTAGTGTCTTGAAGTGGATTCTAGCAGTTACCGGGAGCCAGTGGAGGGAGCGGAGGAGCGGAGTGGGGGGGGAACATTTAGGAAGGTTGAAGACCAGACGAGCCGCTGCATTCTGGATGAGCTGCAGAGGTCGGATGGCACATGCAGGTAGACCAGCCAGGAGGGAGTTGCAGTAGTCTAGGCGTGAGGTGACGAGAGCCTGGACCAGAACCTGCATGGCTTTCTGGGTCAGCTGGGGACGTATCCTCCTGATGTTGCAGCCCTAGTAATGAAACGTGAAATGGTTTTTAACTGAGCTGTTTTGCTGGTGAGAGATTTGAGTTGCTTCAGCGAGTAGAAGCTAGTTAGCTATTTGATTTGTTTTAGGCACAACATGTTTCAGACCTGATTTTCCTGTTCCGTGTTCAAATAAACTATTTTCCGCTGAGAAAGAGTACTTTGTTTGGTCATGGAAAATGAGGTAAC
>CADEHL010000635.1:17500-27518 GCA_902827135.1 Harpagifer antarcticus | reverse complement strand
AAGCAACACTGAGGAATATTACTGCCACGTTATTAACTCAACTTAATATCAATGAAGTGTTGAAACAGCTGGATCAGGGTCTTTAGCTAGAAATGATACTTCACTTTTCTACTTTTCTGTTCCTCCCAGATCTATCCTGCTGCTCCACATTCACACAGACCTTCAGAGGTGAAACCTTCAGGTCCTCCGTGCTAAAGTATGGGAACACCCTCTCAGTGAAAGTGTGTGTGAAGGTGTGTATGAGTGTGTTAGAGTCAAGATCAGAGAACCACAGCTTTCCTCCATTATAGTCCAGATTCACTCTGACCCTCCGAGGCTCCTTCTGACCTGAGAGATCAGTGTCTGGACCGGATGGAGAGGATGCTGTGTATCCACCTAACAAGTCAATCCATATTCTCCATGATCCAGAGTCTAAGTCTCCCTTCCTCGGTGCAGACTCTGCTAACACACCCAGATCCCAGACTGCACGGTCTCCAACCTGGACGTCCCAGCTGTGAGTCCCTGAGTCAAAGCCCTCAGAGCCCAGGACAGAGCCGTAGTATTTAAGCCTCTCTGGATTATCAGGGCGTTCCTGTCTCCCTCCTCGTCTCACAGAGGACAGATCTTCAGACACGATGAGGTCTGGACCAGCAGTGTTTGGGTCCAGGATGAGAGGAGAGTAGGACACCATGTCCTTCATCTTGCTCCAGATGTTGAAGCTGAGGTTGCCCAGGTGTTTGGCCTGGTCTATCAGAGCTCCTGAGGGCAGCTGTGGAGCCTCCAGCAGGGGGCGCTGCAGCCTCTCCACTGCAGCCTTGTAGTTGAGCAGGAAGGAGACGTCTTCAGCTCTCAGCTCCTCCTCTGTGGCTCTGACTGTGTGAGAAAGAGCTGCTATCTCTCTGCTCACAGCCTCCATCATCCTCCTCTTCTGCTCCTCTTCCTCCCTCAGTGCAGCCATCCTGGCCTCCTCTTCCTCTTCTAGAAACTGGTGAAGCTTCTGAAACTGCTCCTTAATCTGCGTCTCTGTGTGTTGAGCCTGGAGCTTCAGGTGTTCTGCTGTCTGATCAAACTTCACTTGAACTTCTTCAAAGAGCTTCAGTTTCTCCTGAAAGGGCTGCAGAGACTTCTGGAGCTCCTTCCTGTGTTGTCGTGCAGCTTCCTCCATGGGTCTGCATCTGTGTTTGTTGTGTGTTCTTGAATCTCTGCAGACGACACACACTGGCTGCTGACGGTCCAGACAGAAGAGTGTGAGTCTCTCAGAGTGCAGACTGCAGAGAGCCTCTGGAGGTCTCTGCTCTCTCTCCTCTAAGAAACTCTCACACAGGTTCTTTAAGGTAAAGTTAGCAGGAAGTGAGTCCTTTGAATGTCCCGTCTTACAGACCGGACACTCCTTCCCTTCTTTCTCGCTCCACCAGCTCTGCACACGGTCTCTACAGAAGCTGTGGCAGAAGGACAGGGTGACGGGATCTTTAAACACTGAGTAAGTGCATTGAACAAATCAATGACTGGATGTGTCAGAACTTTCTCCAATTAAACAAAGAGAAACTGAGGGGATGGTTTTTGGAGCCAAGGCACAACGTATAAAAGTTGGCGCTGAGCTTCAGTCTGCAATGTTCAAAACAACAGAGCCAGAACTCTAGGTGTAGTCATGGACTCTGACCTGAGTTTCAACAGTCACATTAAAACAGTTACTAAATCAGCCTACTATCACCTAAAGAACATATCTAGGATTAAAAGACTAATGTCGCAGCAGGATTTGGAAAAACTTGTCCATGCTTTTATCTTCAGTAGACTGGACTACTGCAAAGGTGTCTTCACAGGTCTCACTAAAACATCTATTAGAAAGCTGCAGCTGATTCAGAACGCCGCTGCTCGAGTCCTCACTGACACTAAGAAAGTGGATCATATCACTCCTGTTCTGAAGTCTTTACACTGGCTTCCTGTGTGTCAAAGAATAGATTTCTAAATACTGCTGCTGGTTTATAAAGCACTGAATGGTTTAGGCCCAAAATACATTTGTGACCTCCTGCTAAATGATGAAGCATCCAGATCTCTCAGGTCTTCAGGGACTGGTCAGCTTTCTGTCCCCAGAGTCAGAACTAAACATGGAGAAGCAGCGTTCAGTCATTATGCTCCATCTGGAACCAACTCCCAGAAACCTGCAGGTCTGCTGCAACTCTGACTACTTTGAAATCCAGCAAGAAGACTTTTCTTTTTGTCGCTGCTTTTAATTGAACTATTCACATCTTAAACTGCACTGTAACTTTTATCCATGTATTTCTTCTTTTAATGTTTATTTTATTAGCTTTTCTTTTTAATGACTGATTTTAAATGCCATTTTCTTAATGTCTTTCTTTTCTTGTAAAGCACTTTGAATTGCCTTGTGTTGAAAGGTGCTCTATAAATAAACTTGCCTTGCCTATGTAGTTCACTCCCGCAAATGATGATGCAATTCAAACAGATCGTCTCACCTCACTAGTTTATAATTACTTCCATAATTCAACACAAAGTTCTGCTGAAAAACTGGGGATTTGGTGTTATATATAAATATCTTTCCAACATGTGCATGCAGTTCAGAGACTGCAGAGGGCGCTGTGGCTCCAGATATCCTCATCAGGAGGAGGAAGAGGAGGAGGGGGAGAGGAGGGAGGAAGAGGAGGAGGGGGAATCAGGAAAGTGAAGAAAGATAATGTCCAAACATCTCAATCAACCCTCTTCCAATCAAACTAACCCCACACAAAAGCGACCTCAAACACACACACAGCGGAGTGAAGTACAGTGTGTGTGTGTGTGTGTGTGTGTGTGTGTGTGTGTAGCAGCTGAGCAGTGACACACACACTCACTCAGCAAACTATTTCTGTCTGCATACTAAATCACCCCCGTCAGAGCGAGAGGCAGAAACACCTGCTCCCAGCTGAGGGGGAGGAGCCACGGGAAGCAAGGCACTGATTGGACGGTTTGCAAAGAGATAGGAAGTTGCTGCTGTGTTACGCAACGCCGGCAATACCTGAACCCACACACACACACACACACACACACACACACACACACACAGATACACACACACTCACTTACGTTCTGAAATAGAAAGTACATTTTCATATTTATTTCGTGTATTTTCTTGTCTATTTTAAAGGTTTTCTTGTCTTTGCGCCCAAACTGCTCTCATGGGAAAGCCTAACTGCCAGTGAAGAGCTTTCTGGTTTCATATCAGAACATTCCTCTTTAAAGACATTTCCTATACCTATTTAAAAAACACAAACATGACTGTGGCAGCTTCAGGAGGCACGAGAAACATCCAGTGAGAGAAACTCGACTCCAGCCAAACCTCCACTGGGAATGTGTGAGAGTCTGCCACCTGTCCACACACACACACACACACACACACACACACACACACACACACACACACACACACACACACACACACACACACACACACACACACACACACACACTCATACCATGTATACATCACTTCTGGGGACATTACATTGACTTACATGCGTTTCCTGGAGACTTATCCTAACCTTAACCAAGTCTTCACCCTAAATTTAATGATTTTAGGGTTAATCATGATTGACAGATGTAGGTCCCCACAAGTATAGTAATGCTAGGCCACTCACACGTATGTACACACACACACACACACACACACACACACACACACACACACACACACCAACAGAGGCTGCTTTGTCTACACAGCTCTGGTTTCTTAGGCAACTTGTAAACACGGACGTCTCCACCAATCACAGCGCGGTGACATCACTGCTTTATCAAGATGGGACCATTCAATAGGAAGTCATGGGGGGGGGGGGGGGGCGGGTTAAACCACAGTGAGAACAGAGACGGGTGTGACAGACTCACACACACACACACACACACACACACACACTCAGATATCTCCAGTGTATTAGTGTGTACTCGTCAGTGGCCGTTCTAGAACATTTGACATGGGGGGGCAAAGGGGGGTCAAGAGGTCAGGGTGGCATGGGGGGGGGCGGGCAGTACGTGGTATTTCATACTGTATAACCTTTTGTGGCAGAGGGTGAGCTGCAGCAACACATCTCAACATGTGTCAGAGGGTGAGCTGCAGCAACACATCTCAACATGTGTCAGAGGGTGAGCTGCAGCAACACATCTCAACATGTGTCAGAGGTGAGCTGCTGCAACACATCTCAACATGTGTCAGAGGGTGAGCTGCAGCAACACATCTCAACATGTGTCAGAGGGTGAGCTGCAGCAACACATCTCAACATGTGTCAGAGGGTGAGCTGCAGCAACACATCTCAACATGTGTCAGAGGGTGAGCTGCAGCAACACATCTCAACATGTGTCAGAGGGTGAGCTGCAGCAACACATCTCAACATGTGTCAGAGGGTGAGCTGCATGCAACACATCTCAACATGTGTCAGAGGGTGAGCTGCAGCAACACATCTCAACATGTGTCAGAGGGTGAGCTGCAGCAACACATCTCAACATGTGTCAGAGGGTGAGCTGCAGCAACACATCTCAACATGTGTCTGAGGGTGAGCTACAGCAACACATCTCAACATGTGTCAGAGGGTGAGCTGCAGCAACACATCTCAACATGTGTCTGAGGGTGAGCTACAGCAACACATCTCAACATGTGTCAGAGGGTGAGCTGCAGCAACACATCTCAACATGTGGCTGAGGGTGAGCTGCAGCAACACATCTCAACATGTGTCAGAGGGTGAGCTGCAGCAACACATCTCAACATGTGTCAGAGGGTGAGCTACAGCAACACATCTCAACATGTGTCAGAGGGTGAGCTACAGCAACACATCTCAACATGTGTCAGAGGGTGAGCTGCAGCAACACATCTCAACATGTGTCAGAGGGTGAGCTGCAGCAACACATCTCAACATGTGTCAGAGGGTGAGCTGCAGCAACACATCTCAACATGTGTCAGAGGGTGAGCTGCAGCAACACATCTCAACATGTGTCAGAGGGTGAGCTGCAGCAACACATCTCAACATGTGTCAGAGGGTGAGCTGCAGCAACACATCTCAACATGTGTCAGAGGGTGAGCTGCAGCAACACATCTCAACATGTGTCAGAGGGTGAGCTACAGCAACACATCTCAACATGTGTCTGAGGGTGAGCTACAGCAACACATCTCAACATGTGTCAGAGGGTGAGCTGCCAGCAACACAATCTCAACATGTGTCATGAGGGTGAGCTGCAGCAACACATCTCAACATGTGTCAGAGGGTGAGCTGCAGCAACACATCTCAACATGTGTCAGAGGGTGAGCGGCAGCAACACATCTCAACATGTGTCAGAGGGTGAGCTGCAGCAACACATCTCAACATGTGTACGTACTAAGAGCTGCAGCAACACATCTCAACATGTGTCAGAGGGTGAGCTGCAGCAACACATCTCAACATGTGTCAGAGGGTGAGCTGCAGCAACACATCTCAACATGTGTCATAGGGTGACTGCAGCAACACATCTCAACATGTGTCAGAGGGTGAGCTGCAGCAACACATCTCAACATGTGTCAGAGGGTGAGCTGCAGCAACACATCTCAACATGTGTCAGAGGGTGAGCTGCAGCAACACATCTCAACATGTGTCAGAGGGTGAGCTGCAGCAACACATCTCAACATGTGTCAGAGGGTGAGCTACAGCAACACATCTCAACATGTGTCAGAGGGTGAGCTGCTGTGATGGAACATGTGAGGAGAACAAGAACACACCATGTGGTCCAGCTGGAGTCTCCTCTGCCTCTGACACTTCCTCTTCCTCTTCCTCACATACATGTCTTCATCTCCTCTTCCTCTTCCTCCTGGTCTCTTCCTCTTCCTCTTCCTCCTGGTCTCTTCCTCTTCCTCCTGGTCTCTTCCTCTTCCTCTTCCTCCTGGTCTCTTCCTCTTCCTCCTGGTTCTTCCTCGTCCTCCTGGTCTCTTCCTCTTCGTCCTGGTCTCTTCATCTCTCTCTTCCTCTTCGTCCTGGTCTCTTCCTCTTCGTCCTGGTCTCCTCCTCTTCGTCCTGGTCTCTTCCTCTTCGTCCTGGTCTCCTCCTCTTCCTCCTGGTCTCTTCCTCTTCCTCCTGGTCTCCTCCTCTTCGTCCTGGTCTCTTCCTCTTCCTCCTGGTCTCCTCCTCTTCCTCCTGGTCTCTTCCTCTTCCTCCTGGTCTCCTCCTCTTCGTCCTGGTCTCCTCCTCTTCGTCCTGGTCTCTTCCTCTTCGTCCTGGTCTCTTCCTCTTCCTCCTGGTCTCCTCCTCTTCGTCCTGGTCTCTTCCTCTTCCTCCTGGTCTCCTCCTCTTCGTCCTGGTCTCTTCCTCTTCGTCCTGGTCTCCTCCTCTTCCTCCTGGTCTCTTCCTCTTCGTCCTGGTCTCTTCCTCTTCGTCCTGGTCTCTTCCTCTTCGTCCTGGTCTCCTCCTCTTCCTCCTGGTCTCTTCCTCTTCGTCCTGGTCTCTTCCTCTTCGTCCTGTCTCCTCCTCTTCGTCCTGGTTCTCTTCCTCTTCGTCCTGGTCTCCTCCTCTTCCTCCTGGTCTCTTCCTCTTCGTCCTGGTCTCTTCCTCTTCGTCCTGGTCTCCTCCTCTTCCTCTTCCTCCTGGTCTCTTCCTCTTCCTCCTGGTTCTTCCTCGTCCTCCTGGTCTCTTCCTCTTCGTCCTGGTCTCTTCATCTCTCTCTTCCTCTTCGTCCTGGTCTCTTCCTCTTCCTCCTGGTCTCCTCCTCTTCGTCCTGGTCTCTTCCTCTTCGTCCTGGTCTCTTCCTCTTCGTCCTGGTCTCCTCCTCTTCGTCCTGGTCTCCTCCTCTTCGTCCTGGTCTCTTCCTCTTCGTCCTGGTCTCCTCCTCTTCCTCCTGGTCTCTTCCTCTTCGTCCTGGTCCTCTTCCTCTTCGTCCTGGTCTCCTCCTCTTCCTCCTGGTCTCTTCCTCTTCGTCCTGGTCTCCTCCTCTTCCTCCTGGTCTCTTCCTCTTCGTCCTGGTCTCTTCCTCTTCGTCCTGGTCTCCTCCTCTTCGTCCTGGTCTCTTCCTCTTCGTCCTGGTCTCCTCCTCTTCCTCCTGGTCTCTTCCTCTTCGTCCTGGTCTCTTCCTCTTCGTCCTGGTCTCCTCCTCTTCGTCCTGGTCTCTTCCTCTTCGTCCTGGTCTCCTCCTCTTCCTCCTGGTCTCCTCCTCTTCCTCCTGGTCTCCTCCTCTTCCTCCTGGTCTCTTCCTCTTCCTCTTCGTCCTGGTCTCTTCCTCTTCCTCCTGGTCTCCTCCTCTTCCTCCTGGTCTCTTCCTCTTCCTCTTCCTCCTGGTCTCTTCCTCTTCCTCCTGGTCTCTTCCTCTTCCTCTTCCTCCTGTCTCTTCCTCTTCCTCCTGGTTTCTTCCTCGTCCTCCTGGTCTCCTCCTCTTCCTCTTCGTCCTGGTCTCTTCATCTCTCTCTTCCTCTTCGTCCTGGTCTCTTCCTCTTCCTCCTGGTCTCCTCCTCTTCGTCCTGGTCTCTTCCTCTTCGTCCTGGTCTCCTCCTCTTCCTCCTGGTCTCTTCCTCTTCCTCCTGGTCTCCTCCTCTTCGTCCTGGTCTCTTCCTCTTCCTCCTGGTCTCCTCCTCTTCGTCCTGGTCTCTTCCTCTTCCTCCTGGTCTCCTCCTCTTCGTCCTGGTCTCTTCCTCTTCGTCCTGGTCTCCTCCTCTTCCTCCTGGTCTCTTCCTCTTCGTCCTGGTCTCTTCCTCTTCCTCTTCGTCCTGGTCTCTTCCTCTTCGTCCTGGTCTCCTCCTCTTCCTCCTGGTCTCTTCCTCTTCGTCCTGGTCTCTTCCTCTTCGTCCTGGTCTCCTCCTCTTCGTCCTGGTCTCTTCCTCTTCCTCCTGGTCTCTTCCTCTTCGTCCTGGTCTCTTCCTCTTCGTCCTGGTCTCCTCCTCTTCGTCCTGGTCTCTTCCTCTTCGTCCTGGTCTCCTCCTCTTCCTCCTGGTCTCTTCCTCTTCGTCCTGGTCTCCTCCTCTTCCTCCTGGTCTCCTCCTCTTCCTCCTGGTCTCCTCCTCTTCCTCCTGGTCTCCTCCTCTTCCTCCTGGTCTCCTCCTCTTCCTCCTGGTCTCCTCCTCTTCGTCCTGGTCTCTTCCTCTTCCTCCTGGTCTCCTCCTCTTCCTCCTGGTCTCCTCCTCTTCCTCCTGGTCTCTTCCTCTTCCTCCTGGTCTCCTCCTCTTCCTCCTGGTCTCTTCCTCTTCGTCCTGGTCTCTTCCTCTTCGTCCTGGTCTCTTCCTCTTCGTCCTGGTCTCTTCCTCTTCGTCCTGGTCTCTTCCTCTTCCTCTTCGTCCTGGTCTCTTCCTCTTCCTCTTCGTCCTGGTCTCTTCCTCTTCCTCTTCGTCCTGGTCTCTTCCTCTTCCTCCTGGTCTCTGCCTCTTCGTCCTGGTCTCTTCCTCTTCCTCCTGGTCTCCTCCTCTTCCTCCTGGTCTCCTCCTCTTCCTCCTGGTCTCCTCCTCTTCCTCCTGGTCTCCTCCTCTTCCTCCTGGTCTCCTCCTCTTCCTCCTGGTCTCCTCCTCTTCGTCCTGGTCTCTTCTCAGACATGTCTTAGTGTTGTTGTTGACTCACTCCAGCAGCTCTGGAACGAATGTTTTCGAGCTTTCCGCGTTCGGGCCACGCAGCATCTCATACATCAGAAAGTATTGATCAGCTGGTGCTGATCCACCTCCAGGTGCTGGTCCACCTCAAGGTGCTGGTCCACCTCAAGGTGCTGATCCACCTCCAGGTGCTGATCCACCTCCAGGAGGTGCTGGTCCACCTCAAGGTGCTGATCCACCTCCAGGAGGTGCTGGTCCACCTCCAGGTGCTGATCCACCTCAAGGTGCTGGTCCACCTCCAGGTGCTGGTCCACCTCCAGGTGCTGATCCACCTCCAGGTGCTGATCCACCTCAAGGTGCTGGTCCACCTCAAGGTGCTGATCCACCTCCAGGTGCTGGTCCACCTCCAGGTGCTGGTCCACCTCAGGTGCTGATCCACCTCCAGGTGCTGATCCACCTCCAGGTGCTGGTCCACCTCAAGGTGCTGATCCACCTCCAGGTGCTGATCCACCTCAAGGTGCTGATCCACCTCCAGGTGCTGGTCCACCTCAAGGTGCTGATCCACCTCCAGGTGCTGATCCACCTCCAGGTGCTGATCCACCTCCAGGTGCTGGTCCACCTCAAGGTGCTGGTCCACCTCCAGGTGCTGGTCCACCTCAAGGTGCTGGTCCACCTCCAGGTGCTGATCCACCCTTAGGTGCTGGGACAGCTCTCCTCTCTCTGTGAGCCGATGTGTATTCTCTGTGTACTCTCTGTGTACTCTCTGTGTACTCTCTGTGCACTCTGTGTGTACTCTGTGTGTACTCTGTGTGTACTCTGTGTGTACTCTGTGTGTACTCTGTGTGTACTCTGTGTGTACTCTGTGTGTACTCTCTGTGTACTCTGATTTACTCTCTGTGTACTCTCTGTGTACTCTCTGTGTACTCTGATTTACTCTCTGTGTACTCTGTGTGTACTCTCTGTGCACTCTGTGTGTACTCTCTGTGTACTCTGTGTGTACTCTCTGTGTACTCTGATTTACTCTCTGTGTACTCTCTGTGTACTCTGATTTACTCTCTGTGTACTCTCTGTGTACTCTGATTTACTCTCTGTGTACTCTGTGTGTACTCTCTGTGCACTCTGTGTGTACTCTCTGTGTACTCTGATTTACTCTCTGTGTACTCTCTGTGTACTCTGATTTACTCTCTGTGTACTCTGTGTGTACTCTCTGTGTACTCTCTGTGTACTCTGATTTACTCTGTGTACTCTCTATGTACTCTGTGTGTACTCTCTGTGTACTCTGATTTACTCTCTGTGTACTCTCTGTGTACTCTGATTTACTCTCTGTGTACTCTCTGTGTACTCTGTGTGTACTCTCTGTGTACTCTCTGTGTACTCTGATTTACTCTCTGTGTACTCTGATTTACTCTCTGTGTACTCTCTGTGTACTCTGATTTACTCTCTGTGTACTCTGTGTGTACTCTCTGTGTACTCTCTTTGTACTCTGATGTACTCTGTGTACTCTCTGTGTACTCTCTGTGTACTCTCTGTGTA
>CADEHL010000635.1:0-12500 GCA_902827135.1 Harpagifer antarcticus | reverse complement strand
AAAAAGCATCAAGTCAGAAAGCATCAAGTCAGAAAGCATCACGTCAAAAAGCATCAAGTCAAAAAGCATCAAGTCAAAAAGCATCAAGTCAGAAAGCATCAAGTCAAAAAGCATCAAGTCAGAAAGCATCAAGTCAGAAAGCATCAAGTCAGAAATCATCAAGTCAGAAAGCATCAAGTCAAAAAGCATCAAGTCAGAAAGTTTCACTCCGAACGAAAACATCCCTTCAAACATCTGGATATATTGAAGGTCGCCACCAAACACATGGAGCATGGAGCTCATCAGAACTCATCAGAACACACTCAGCACACACTCAGAACACACTTAGCACACACTCAGAACACACTCAGAACACACTCAGAACACACTCAGCACACACTCAGAACACACTCAGAACACACTCAGAACACACTCAGCTCACACTCAGAACACACTCAGCTCACACTCAGAACACACTCAGAACACACTCAGAACACACTCAGAACACACTCAGAACACACTCAGAACACACTCAGCACACACTCAGAACACACTCAGAACACACTCAGAACACACTCAGCACACACTCAGAACACACTCAGAACACACTCAGAACACACCAGGGGGTCCAAAAGCAAAGTGTAATGGAATTCGGCCCACAAACGAAACTTGAGCTTTTCTTATCTTTTACTTCTTAAATATAAACGTACAAATATATTACACAGTAGAACCTCTCCTCTTGTTCTGCTCTGACCTCCAGAACCTGACAGAACCTCTCCTCTTGTTCTGCTCTGACCTCCAGAACCTGACAGAACCTCTCCTCTTGTTCTGCTCTGACCTCCAGACCCTGACAGAACCTCTCCTCTTGTTCTGCTCTGACCTCCAGACCCTGACAGAACCTCTCCTCTTGTTCTGCTCTGACCTCCAGACCCTGACAGAACCTCTCCTCTTGTTCTGCTCTGAACCTCCAGACCCTGACAGAACCTCTCCTCTTGTTCTGCTCTGACCTCCAGACCCTGACAGAACCTCTCCTCTTGTTCTGCACTGACCTCCAGACCCTGACAGAACCTCTCCTCTTGTTCTGCTCTGACCTCCAGAACCTGACAGAACCTCTCCTCTTGTTCTGCTCTGACCTCCAGAACCTGACAGAACCTCTCCTCTTGTTCTGCACTGACCTCCCAGACCCTGAACAGAACCCTCTCCTCTTGTTCTGCTCTGACCTCCAGAACCTGACAGAACCTCTCCTCTTGTTCTGCTCTGACCTCCAGAACCTGACAGAACCTCTCCCTCTTGTTCTGCTCTGACCTCCAGACCCTGACAGAACCTCTCCTCTTGTTCTGCTCTGACCTCCAGACCCTGACAGAACCCTCTCCTCTTGTTCTGCTCTGACCTCCAGACCCTGACAGAACCTCTCCTCTTGTTCTGCTCTGACCTCCAGACCCTGACAGAACCTCTCCTCTTGTTCTGCTCTGACCTCCAGACCCTGACAGAACCTCTCCTCTTGTTCTGCTCTGACCTCCAGACCCTGACAGAAACCTCTCCTCTTGTTCTGCTCTGACCTCCAGACCCTGACAGAACCTCTCCTCTTGTTCTGCTCTGACCTCCAGACCCTGACAGAACCTCTCCTCTTGTTCTGCTCTGACCTCCAGACCCTGACAGAACCTCTCCTCTTGTTCTGCACTGACCTCCAGACCCTGACAGAACCTCTCCTCTTGTTCTGCTCTGACCTCCAGACCCTGACAGAACCTCTCCTCTTGTTCTGCACTGACCTCCAGACCCTGACAGAACCTCTCCTCTTGTTCTGCTCTGACCTCCAGACCCTGACAGAACCTCTCCTCTTGTTCTGCACTCCGAGTGTTTACTCTAACGAAAAGTGCGCTTAATAGATTATTATTATTACACCTCTGCTGCTGGTGTGATAAAGTGGAACCTTAAAGAGGTTCTGACGGATTGAGGTTCTCTCTCCTACCGGACTCTCGGGATCCGAGGGTTCTGCTGATCCTGGACAGGAAGCTGCTGACGGTTCTCCTCTGCGACTTCCTGTCTGCACCGGGCTCAGATACGGATCTCAGGAAGGTTCTGCGTCTGGCATGGTCCTGGTTCTCGTGGTGGGGGGAGAACCTCGGGAGGGCTGGTTCCAGATGAGCAGATGTTCTCCACTGGTAGTGGTCCAACGGCTGCTGGGGAACCGGAGGGGGAGCGGACCTGAGCCCGGTTCTCCTGAAGAGGTTCCAGCGGTACGAGGCCGACTGGTGAGGAACCTCAGGGGGGCTTGGGTTCCCTCTCATAGTCCGGCACACTAACACAGGGTTCCACTGACAGAACGTCTCTAGCAGAATGTCTCTGACAGAACGTCTCTCACAGAACGTCTCTCACAGAACGGTTCCTCCAACAGAACGTCTCTCACAGAACAGTTCCTCCAACAGAACGTCTCTCACAGAACGGTTCCTCCAACAGAACGTCTCTCACAGAACAGTTCCTCCAACAGAACGTCTCTGCTCACGTTCTTCGGGTCGGTTCCGTCTTCTTTTCGACGTTGAGCTTCAGTTCCTCTCGACGTTGAGCTGGCGACTCGTCTCCCTGACAGGAAGTGCAGCGAGACCCAGCAGCCAATCAGCTGCCGGCTGGAGGGGAGCTGCAGACTGTGGTTTCCCCTGAACACTGAAACTGAAACTGCAGCAGCTAGAACACCGACACAGAACCCAGGTGCTGTTTGATGAGTTCATGAAGAACTTCAATAAACTAAATCACAAGGATGTGTGTGTAAAGATGTGAAGAGGCGCTCAGATCGCTCACCCTCTGTCAGAACACAGAGAGAACAGCTGTTCACCTTCATCTGAAGATTCAAAAACATTGCATTCAATAATAAGTGTAGTGAAAGTATAAAGCCGCATCTGGCATCGGATCCTTTTCAGAACTCCAGGATCTTTTTCTCACAATTTTGAATTATTTTTTCTATTTCTTCGTTTTCTGACTTTTCTTTTTGGAGATTTGAGTTTCTTTTAGAGTTTAGGCAATTTTTCAGATTTCTTTCTTAGAATTTCGACTTTTTTATAATAATTTTGACTTTCTAATTTAATTTGTTGACATCTTTCTGAATTCTGACATAAACCAATAAAGTGTAATAATGTGAATAATCAGTTGCATTTAAACATAAAGCGGAGCACCTCAAAGTGTCATTCAGACAGTCCCGGGACTTTCTATGGAGCTCTAAAGCGATGCTTCACTTTTAGACCATTTTATTTAAATCAGCCCATTAACTTTGTCTCCTTCAGAAACTCAAAGCGTTAAACGAAGAGCGACCTCACAGTCTCTCCCTCTGACCCCGCAGGTTCAATCTTTCTTTATTAAAGGTCCCGTGTCCTGCTTCTCTGGTTCTGACCCGTCCCCTTGTGTTCTGTAGCTTCTGCATGTGAACGGTCTGCAGAGTCTCAGACCCTCAGAGTGCAGGGAGTGACACTCTGACTCAGAGAAGACCTGTCTGTCCCTGAACGCCTCGCTGGAGGCATCAAGTGACGTAACGTCGACCCCATGGACCAATCCGCGGAGCCGTTACGTTACGTTGACTTCCTCACACACACACACACACTCAATCGTTTCTCAGGAGCAGCTCCACTCGACCCACTCGAAACGGTTCAGCGACCCACTCGAAACGGTTCAGCGACCCACTCGAAACGGTTCCGCGACCCACTCGAAACGGTTCAGCGACCCACTCGAAACGGTTCCGCGACCCACTCGAAACGGTTCAGTGACCCACTCGAAACGGTTCCGCGACCCACTGGAAACGGTTCCGCGACCCACTCGAAACGGTTCCGCGACCCACTCGAAACGGTTCAGCGACCCACTCGAAACGGTTCCGCGACCCACTCGAAACGGGTCCGCGACCCACTCGAAACGGTTCAGCGACCCACTCGAAACGGTTCCGCGACCCACTCGAAACGGTTCAGCGACCCACTCGAAACGGTTCCGCGACCCACTGGAAACGGTTCCGCGACTCACTCGAAACGGTTCAGCGACCCACTCGAAACGGTTCCGCGACCCACTCGAAACGGTTCCGCGACCCACTGGAAACGGTTCCGCGACCCACTCGAAACGGTTCAGCGACCCACTCGAAACGGTTCCGCGACCCACTGGAAACGGTTCCGCGACCCACTCGAAACGGTTCAGCGACCCACTCGAAACGGTTCCGCGACCCACTGGAAACGGTTCCGCGACCCACTCGAAACGGTTCAGCGACCCACTCGAAACGGTTCCGCGACCCACTGGAAACGGTTCCGCGACCCACTCGAAACGGTTTCGCGACCCACTCGAAACGGTTCCGCGACCCACTCGAAACGGTTCCGCGACCCACCAGTTGAGAACCACTGCTCTAAAGCATGAGATCCACAGAACCCTCTGACTGCTCTGCTGACGGAGAACCCATGGGGAACCGCATCGCACGCTGTCTGCACGTCAACTAAAGACGTTGCTAGTACTCTCCTCTGCATCCTTCCTACCAATAAGGTCTTTCCCCAGGAGAAGGCTGCTGTTCTCTAGTGAAGAAGGACTCCACTTTGTTCAGCAATGTATCCTTGTCTGGACTGTTTTGTTCTCGAGGGACTTTTCCCACAAACGTTCCGTGTCTGTCCGAGGCGTTGATTCTGCCTTCTAAGCCTCTCAGCTTGTTTAAGTCGTTTCTTATTTTGAATCGACAGCTTCTTCAGCTGCTTTCTGACAGCGGATCTTCTTTTGAATCCCGTGGGTTTGATTGGAGCCATCTCATTGGGGCATGTGTTGGTGTGCTGCATAAAAGAGGTACTAGGACTTCATTGACCTCTTCATGGTCAGAAGGTTGACCCTCAGCCTGAGGTGGAGTTAGTTCAAGTATAGCCTTAATGGCCCTGTCCCTTGCCACAGACACACACTGAACAGTTTCTCCATTCTCTCTTTTCTCCTGATCTCTTTCTGATATCTCTGCCCATGCAATGAAACATGTGAGTCCTTTAATCATTCTTGGTGGCATGTTAAATTTACTTTCTGCGTCTCTCTCTCTCTCAAGAGATCCTCTCTCCTCCTTGGATCTTCATTCAACCTCTCCCTGTACTTTCTTGTCCGATCCTTACTCGAATAGATTTCTAAATACTGCTGCTGGTTTATAAAGCACTGAATGGTTTAGGCCCAAAATACATTTGTGACCTCCTGCTAAATGATGAAGCATCCAGATCTCTCAGGTCTTCAGGGACTGGTCAGCTTTCTGTCCCCAGAGTCAGAACTAAACATGGAGAAGCAGCGTTCAGTTATTATGCTCCATCTGGAACCAACTCCCAGAAACCTGCAGGTCCGCTGCAACGAAGACTACTTTCAAATCCAGCAACAAGACTTTTAATGCCTTTGTCTCAATGTCTTTCGTTTTTTGTAAAGCACTTTGAATTGCCTTGAGTTGAAAGGTGCTATATAAATAAACTTGCCTTGCCTACTAGTCATCGTCTGCCTGTCTCTCATACCTTCCGCCTGGACCTCAAACTAAACAAATAGAAAATAGTAGAAATGTTTTACTTTCGGTGTACTCAAAAGGTTAGAAGACTTATTATATAAATGCATCTATCTAGGCCTTATTTATAACCCACTTGTGTGACAGCTATTTCCACTAGTGTGACGCTGACTTTAGGTCCCACTATCGGACCATGCTGTCACACCAGTGGACATTTTCAGTTACTTGTCAGTTAGCGGGCTAGCTGTATGCTAGAGAGCCTTCAATCCACACTGACACTGTAAGGTTTACATCATATTTAAATGTAAAATAATATAAATGTATTCAAATGTTCAACAATGTCATTAGGTCACACCAAAGGACAGCGTTATCGGTCCCAGTTCTGACAAAGAAATAGCAATATTATGATCAATATCTGAGCCTGAACTCACCCTCTGTTCGTCGCATTGGTCATTCATTGGTCCAGGGATGTCTTCCGTTCTCCCTGGACCAATAAGGCTCAATGATGCGTCCCCACATTAATGCCTGTTCTATATTCACTAAATGCTGTCACAATGCGTCATAAGCATTTGGTGCATGAATACTTCAAACCTATAGTTTCATAAAGTAAACATTGCTGTGTATAAAAGCTATTTAAAGTATTTTATTGTTTATTACAGTAGTTTGAAGATTGGCAATGTGACCCCGGACAGTCACACCAGCGGACAAAGTTCATGTTTCAAACCAAATATTTAAATATTAGAAGTATAGAGCTCATGAATTACAGATGGTCATCGAAGATCAAGATGTGAATAAAGATAGAGATTTTAGTAGGTAGAAGTAGAAGTACTCGGATCTTGTTCTTGAGTAGAAGTAGAAGTACTCAGGTCTTGTACTTGAGTAGAAGTAGAAGTACTCAGATCTTGTTCTTGAGTAGAAGTAGAAGTACTCAGATCTTGTACTTGAGTAAACGTAGAAGTACTCAGATCTTGTACTTTAGTAAACGTAGAAGTACTCAGATCTTGTTCTTTAGTAAAAGTAGAAGTACTCAGGTCTTGTACTTGAGTAAAAGTAGAAGTACTCAGGTCTTGTTCTTTAGTAAAGTAGAAGTACTCAGGTCTTGTTCTTGAGTAGAAGTAGAAGTACTCGGATCTTGTTCTTGAGTAGAAGTAGAAGTACTCGGATCTTGTTCTTGAGTAGAAGTAGAAGTACTCAGATCTTGTACTTGAGTAAACGTAGAAGTACTCAGATCTTGTACTTGAGTAAAAGTAGAAGTACTCAGATCTTGTACTTGAGTAAACGTAGAAGTACTCAGATCTTGTACTTTAGTAAACGTAGAAGTACTCAGATCTTGTTCTTTAGTAAAAGTAGAAGTACTCAGGTCTTGTACTTGAGTAAAAGTAGAAGTACTCAGGTCTTGTACTTGAGTTAAAGTAGAAGTACTCAGATCTTGTACTTGAGTAAAAGTAGAAGTACTCAGATCTTGTACTTGAGTAAACGTAGAAGTACTCAGATCTTGTACTTGAGTAAAAGTAGAAGTACTCAGATCTTGTACTTGAGTAAACGTAGAAGTACTCAGATCTTGTACTTTAGTAAACGTAGAAGTACTCAGATCTTGTTCTTTAGTAAAAGTAGAAGTACTCAGATCTTGTTCTTTAGTAAAAGTAGAAGTACTCAGATCTTGTTCTTTAGTAAAGGTAGAAGTACTCAGATCTTGTACTTGAGTAAAAGTAGAAGTACTCAGGTCTTGTACTTGAGTAAAAGTAGAAGTACTCAGATCTTGTACTTGAGTAAAAGTAGAAGTACTCAGATCTTGTTCTTGAGTAAAAGTAGAAGTACTCAGATCTTGTACATGAGTAAAAGTAGAAGTACTCAGATCTTGTTCTTGAGTAAAAGTAGAAGTACTCAGATCTTGTTCTTGAGTAAAAGTAGAAGTACTCAGATCTTGTACTTTAGTAAAAGTAGAAGTACTCAGATCTTGTACTTGAGTAGAAGTAGAAGTACTCAGATCTTGTACTTGAGTTAAAGTAGAAGTACTCAGATCTTGTACTTGAGTAGAAGTAGAAGTACTCAGATCTTGTACTTGAGTAAAAGTAGAAGTACTCAGATCTTGTACTTGAGTAAAAGTAGAAGTACTCAGATCTTGTTCTTGAGTAAAAGTAGAAGTACTCAGATCTTGTACATGAGTAAAAGTAGAAGTACTCAGATCTTGTACTTGAGTAAAAGTAGAAGTACTCAGATCTTGTGCTTGAGTAAAAGTAGAAGTACTCAGATCTTGTTCTTGAGTAACAGTAGAAGTACTCAGATCTTGTTCTTGAGTAAAAGTAGAAGTACTCAGGTCTTGTTCTTGAGTAAAAGTAGAAGTACTCAGATCTTGTACATGAGTAAAAGTAGAAGTACTCAGATCTTGTTCTTGAGTAAAAGTAGAAGTACTCAGATCTTGTTCTTGAGTAAAAGTAGAAGTACTCAGATCTTGTTCTTGAGTAAAAGTAGAAGTACTCAGATCTTGTACATGAGTAAAAGTAGAAGTACTCAGATCTTGAACTTGAGTAAAAGTAGAAGTACTCAGGTCTTGTACTTGAGTAAAAGTAGAAGTACTCAGATCTTGTACTTGAGTAAAAGTAGAAGTACTCAGGTCTTGTTCTTGAGTAAAAGTAGAAGTACTCAGATCTTGTACATGAGTAAAAGTAGAAGTACTCAGATCTTGTTCTTGAGTAAAAGTAGAAGTACTCAGATCTTGTTCTTGAGTAAAAGTAGAAGTACTCAGATCTTGTGCTTGAGTAAAAGTAGAAGTACTCAGATCTTGTACTTGAGTAAAAGTAGAAGTACTCAGATCTTGTACTTGAGTAAAAGTAGAAGTACTCAGATCTTGTTCTTGAGTAAAAGTAGAAGTACTCAGATCTTGTACATGAGTTAAAGTAGAAGTACTCAGATCTTGTACTTGAGTAAAAGTAGAAGTACTCAGATCTTGTACTTGAGTAAACGTAGAAGTACTCAGATCTTGTTCTTGAGTAAAAGTAGAAGTACTCAGATCTTGTTCTTGAGTAAAAGTAGAAGTACTCAGATCTTGTACATGAGTAAAAGTAGAAGTACTCAGATCTTGTACATGAGTAAAAGTAGAAATACTCAGATCTTGTTCTTGAGTAAAAGTAGAAGTACTCAGATCTTGTTCTTGAGTAAAAGTAGAAGTACTCAGATCTTGTTCTTGAGTAAAAGTAGAAGTACTCAGATCTTGTACTTGAGTAAAAGTAGAAGTACTCAGATCTTGTACATGAGTAAAAGTAGAAGTACTCAGATCTTGTACATGAGTAAAAGTAGAAGTACTCAGATCTTGTACATGAGTAAAAGTAGAAGTACTCAGATCTTGTACATGAGTAAAAGTAGAAGTACTCAGATCTTGTACTTGAGTAAAAGTAGAAGTACTCAGATCTAGTACTTGAGTAAAAGTAGAAGTACTTAGATCTTGTACTTGAGTAAAAGTAGAAGTACTCAGATATTGTACTTTAGTAAAAGTAGAAGTACTCAGATCTTGTGCTGTAGTAAAGGTAGAAGTACTCAGATCTTGTGCTTTAGTAAAAGTAGAAGTACTCAGATCTTGTACTTGAGTAAAAGTAGAAGTACTCAGATCTTGTACTTGAGTAAAAGTAGAAGTACTCAGATCTTGTTCTTGAGTAAAAGTAGAAGTACTCAGATCTTGTACATGAGTTAAAGTAGAAGTACTCAGATCTTGTACTTGAGTAAAAGTAGAAGTACTCAGATCTTGTACTTGAGTAAAAGTAGAAGTACTCAGATCTTGTTCTTTAGTAAAAGTAGAAGTACTCAGATCTTGTTCTTTAGTAAAAGTAGAAGTACTCAGATCTTGTTCTTTAGTAAAAGTAGAAGTACTCAGATCTTGTACTTGAGTAAAAGTAGAAGTACTCAGATCTTGTGCTTGAGTAAAAGTAGAAGTACTCAGATCTTGTACATGAGTAAAAGTAGAAGTACTCAGATCTTGTTCTTGAGTAAAAGTAGAAGTACTCAGATCTTGTTCTTGAGTAAAAGTAGAAGTACTCAGATCTTGTACATGAGTAAAAGTAGAAGTACTCAGATCTTGTACATGAGTAAAAGTAGAAGTACTCAGATCTTGTACTTGAGTAAAAGTAGAAGTACTCAGATCTAGTACTTGAGTAAAAGTAGAAGTACTTAGATCTTGTACTTGAGTAAAAGTAGAAGTACTCAGATATTGTACTTTAGTAAAAGTAGAAGTACTCAGATCTTGTGCTTTAGTAAAGGTAGAAGTACTCAGATCTTGTGCTTTAGTAAAAGTAGAAGTACTCAGATCTTGTACTTGAGTAAAAGTAGAAGTACTCAGATCTTGTACTTAGTAAAAGTAGAAGTACCAGAGTGTAGGAATACTCTGTTACAGTCAAAGCATTCAAAATGTTCCTCAAGTGAAAGACAGTGAAAGTATTCGTTGTGCAGATTGGTCCATTTCAGAATAATATATCTGACATTATTATTTTCAAGGCTCATTATTACAGTTTTATTGTATATTTGATATAAAGCACAACATATGTTACTAATAACAGACTCACTATTTTATTTTGAAACCACTTCCTGTTCCTCCTCTGCTTCCTGTTGGCAGTAACTCTCTTTATTGGATCAGGAGCAGCATGTGGGTCACAGCTCAGACAGACTGGACCTGGAGCCAAATCAACGTGTGTGTGTGTGTGTGTGTGTGTGTGTGTGTGTGTGTGTGTGTGTGTGTGTGTGTGTGTGTGTGTGTGTGTGTGTGTGGTGTGTGTCTGAGAGAGAGAGCCAGCATCAGATCAGGGCTTCAATCACAAGAAGGGCAACGTTTGGTCTTAATGAAAAATCGTAGTTTGGTTCAAATCTTTTAATATATCATGTTGGCAACATCCTGAGTGTCCTCTTCCAACATGAGTGTAGCATGCTAACAAAGGTATCAACTGTAGTTGTGAACATCCTGAGTGTCCTCCTCCAACATGAGTGTAGCATGCTAACAAAGGTATCAACTGCAGCTGTGAACATCCTGAGTGTCCTCCTCCAACATGAGAGTAGCATGCTAACAAAGGTATCAACTGCAGCTGTGAACATCCTGAGTGTCCTCCTCCAACATGAGAGTAGCATGCTAACAAAGGTATCAACTGCAGCTGTGAACATCCTGAGTGTCCTCTTCCAGCATGAGAGTAGCATGCTAACAAAGGTACCAACTGCAGCTGTGAACATCCTGAGTGTCCTCCTCCAACCTGAGAGTAGCATGCTAACAGAGGTACCAACTGTAGCTGTGAACATCCTGAGTGTCCTCCTCCAGCATGAGTGTAGCATGCTAACAGAGGTATCAACTGTAGCTGTGAACATCCTGAGTGTCCTCTTCCAGCATGAGAGTAGCATGCTAACAGAGGTATCAACTGTAGCTGAGAACATCCTGAGTGTCCTCTTCCAGCATGAGAGTAGCATGCTAACAAAGGTACCAACTGCAGCTGTGAACATCCTGAGTGTCCTCCTCCAACCTGAGAGTAGCATGCTAACAGAGGTATCAACTGTAGCTGTGAACATCCTGAGTGTCCTCCTCCAACATGAGTGTAGCATGCTAACAAAGGTATCAACTGTAGCTGTGAACATCCTGAGTGTCCTCCTCCAACATGAGTGTAGCATGCTAACAAAGGTATCAACTGTAGTTGTGAACATCCTGAGTGTCCTCTTCCAGCATGAGAGTAGCATGCTAACAGAGGTATCAACTGTAGCTGTGAACATCCTGAGTGTCCTCCTCCAACATGAGAGTAGCATGCTAACAGAGGTATCAACTGTAGCTGTGAACATCCTGAGTGTCCTCCTCCAACATGAGAGTAGCATGCTAACAGAGGTATCAACTGTAGCTGTGAACATCCTGAGTGTCCTCCTCCAACATGAGTGTAGCATGCTAACAAAGGTATCAACTGTAGCTGTGAACATCCTGAGTGTCCTCTTCCAGCATGAGAGTAGCATGCTAACAGAGGTATCAACTGTAGCTGTGAACATCCTGAGTGTCCTCCTCCAACATGAGAGTAGCATGCTAACAAAGGTATCAACTGCAGCTGTGAACATCCTGAGTGTCCTCTTCCAGCATGAGAGTAGCATGCTAACAGAGGTATCAACTGTAGCTGTGAACATCCTGAGTGTCCTCCTCCAACATGAGAGTAGCATGCTAACAGAGGTACCAACTGTAGCTGTGAACATCCTGAGTGTCCTCTTCCAACCTGAGAGTAGCATGCTAACAGAGGTATCAACTGTAGCTGTGAACATCCTGAGTGTCCTCCTCCAACATGAGAGTAGCATGCTAACAGAGGTATCAACTGTAGCTGTGAACATCCTGAGTGTCCTCCTCCAACCTGAGAGCAGCATGCTAACTAAGGTATCAACTGTAGCTGTGAACATCCTGAGTGTCCTCCTCCAACATGAGAGTAGCATGCTAACTAAGGTATCAACTGTAGCTGTGAACATCCTGAGTGTCCTCTTCCAGCATGAGAGTAGCATGCTAACAAAGGTATCAACTGTAGCTGTGAACATCCTGAGTGTCCTCCTCCAACCTGAGAGTAGCATGCTAACTAAGGTATCAACTGTAGCTGTGAACATCCTGAGTGTCCTCCTCCAACATGAGAGTAGCATGCTAACTAAGGTATCAACTGTAGCTGTGAACATCCTGAGTGTCCTCCTCCAACATGAGAGTAGCATGCTAACTAAGGTACCAACTGTAGCTGTGAACATGACAGGATGTGAGATTACCTAGAAGAGCATCAGGACTGCTTGAGGCAGATGATAGCTATGTGATTAACATGATGACTCAGCCTCTATGGAGAGAGACATCAAGCATGCTCATTTCTGACGTGGAGCTAATCTGAAGGAAACATTGAATACTGCTTTCTGTTCCTCCATCTTGAGACTGTGTGACTCCCTCTCTTGGAGATCAGCATGTGAAGGACACTGCTCAGGAACTAGTCTCTGTATGTGATGACTCCTTCTGGAGAGGACCACAGACACATGGATCCTGAGGCTGAAGGACACTGCTCAGGAACTAGTCTCTGTATGTGAT
>CADEHL010000634.1:0-28524 GCA_902827135.1 Harpagifer antarcticus | reverse complement strand
CGTGCAGTGTGACGCTCCGAGGCTCCTCAGCTTCATAAAGGGAGGCAAAATATGCTTTCAACTGATTGCAATGTATTCCCATCTGCGACGGGATTTGACGCTCATGGAAGCACAGCATGCGTTTGTGTCGGCTGCCCTTAAAGGCAATGTGAGCGTCCATTCTCATTGGATAACGGAAGAATTGTACACCCGGAAGTAAGTATTCCCCTTACTGTGGATTGATTTCACAGTGATATCTGCACTACTCATCGACTAAAGAACACCAGAGTATCCTTGTTAATTACACAACATTGATTGGTGTAATCAATATTTTTTCGGAGTAAAGGGTGGCAGAAGACACTACACTACCCAGAATCCCCAGCTATCGTTTAGGACTACACCATGTGCTCTGTTTGACAAACCCCGTGATTAGTTCTCAAGCTCTGTGATCGGTTGACCTCCAACTGCTTTCCATATGAAAAAACGTTTCGTAAAAGATCAAATCATACTTTATTCAGCAGTGCTTGCTTTACTCTTTGAAAGTCATCACATGAATGCATTAATAAATGGTTCGGCTGCATTCAATATATTACACATCTGTCGTACTTCTTTATTTTTATTTATCTACAGAGATCGGGCTCAGAATAGATCGGAAACTATTCTTTTACCGTTCAGTTTGAATTTCACAATAAAGTTAGTAGTAATATTTTGTTTTGATATTATTGTTTGTTATTAACTATAGACCGCTGGGTCGTGTTGAGACCATCTTCTCTGTGTTGCTGTGGGTTTTTTCATCGCTTTTGTTACAAATATCAAAACAATAAACTAAATATATCCGTCGTAAACTAAACCAGAAACAGCAGTATATTTTATTTTGTTAACACTGTAAACTTGACAGATTTTTAACCCGCACCACCTACTGGTTAAAGCACGTTATTACACGTTTAGAGTAATGCAATGCAGGTAGATTGTGTTGCTTTGTAATGACTGTTTAAAATGCCTTTTCTTAATGTCTTTTATTATTATTAACTACTTGTTACTTGTTGCTAGGGCGCTGCTATCGATATTATTTCTGTTATGTTGTGTAACTGTTTAATGGTGTTATCTTTATTGCTACCCCCCTTCCCCGTCAATGTATAGTGTTGATCCACAGCGCAACGTATTAGTTTAACAAAATCCGCATCTAAAGATACGTTATTACGTCTATACGTTATACGTTATACGTCTGTCAAGCCGGCACGCAGTGACGCCTTCATGGATCGGTGATGAAACCGCTCACACAGTCCGTTAGCCTGGGGGTGATATGCGGTGGTGCGGTGCAGCTTGACCCCCAAACCCACAGCAACAGCGTTCCACAGCTCCGAGGTGAACTGAGAACCGCGGTCAGAGGAGAGTGTCAGACTGGGTCCCGAAAGCGCGCCACCCACGTGCCGATGAAAGCGCGGGCGACGTCGGAAAGCTGACGTCGAGGCGAGGGGGATACGGCCTCGGGCCAGCGGGTCGTCCTGTCCACCATCGTAAACAGGTAGGTGAAACCGTGAGTCAATGTCGACCGACCAGGTCGGCCTTCCAGCAGGAAACGGAAGTGGCGAATCGCCAAAATAGAGACCAAGGAGTTCTCTGTCGAAAGCGCTGTACTTGCGCTCCCTGGGAGTCAACTGGCGGCTGAAAAAGGCGAGCGGTTGCCAGGCGCCGTCGACCCATTGTTCATGCACCACGCCACCGCGTAGTCAGACGCGTCGGTGGTGATAGCAATGGGGGCCCTGTGTGACGGGGTGAGCCAACATGGCGGCTTCGCTCAGGGCGGCTTTGGTGGCGTTGAAAGCGACCTCCCTTTCAGCCGTCCAGTCTAGGCATGGCCGGGGCACTTGTCCTTGAGGGCCTCGTACAGCGGACGCATGGTGTGGGCCGCCCGGCGGGTGAACCGGTGATAAACGTCACCATTCCGAGGAACTCTCGGAGCGCCCGAGCTGTAGTCGGTCGTGGAAAGGCGGACACGGCCTCCACTTTCGACCGGAGGGGGGTGTCCCCATCCTTGCTGATGAGGTGCCCGAGGAAATGGATGGAGGACAACCCGAACTGACACTTCGCCAGGTGATAATCAGGCCGTGTTGGTTGAGCCTCGCAAAAACGGTCTGGCGTAGTGGCGTCGTTAAGGCGGCAGTAGTCACCACACGGTCGCAAGCCACCGGCTGATTTAGGGACCATGTGAAGCGGCGAAGCCCAAGGGCTGTCTGAGCGGCGGATGATGCCCAGACACTCCATGTTGACGAACTCTGACTTGGCGACTGCCAGCATGTCAGGGTTGAGACGCCGGGCCCTAGCGTAGACTGGGGGGCCTTCAGTGTCAATGTGGTGCTCTACCCCGTGTTTGGTAGTGGCAGTGGAAAAGGTGGGCTGCGTCAAGTCGGGAAACTCACTGAGAAGGTGCTGAAACTTGTCGCCCTGTGAGAGTGAGCTGGAGAGCCTGCTGAATGACGGCTCGCCGCGGGTACAGGTGAACGAGGCAAACGTCAGTGTGTCCACCAGCAGTCCGTGAGCGCACAGGAAATCTGCGCCGAGGAGGGCGAAGGAGATGTCAGCCGAGACGAAATCCCACTTTAAACCGCTGACCCTCGAAGCACAGGTCCACTGTCTTCGCGCAATAGGTGCGAATAGGGGTGTCGTTAACGGACGTTAAAGGTGGGCCGTGGCCCCCACCGGCGGCGTCCTCCACGGTAGCCGGCAGGACGCTCCGCTGGGCTCCTGTGTCACAAAGGAGTCTGCGACCAGAGAGGGTGTCCCTGATGAACAGGACCGGTTGGATGTGCCCACGCTCGCCACTACCGAGCCCAGGCCTTGGCGTTTCCCGTTACCTTGTAGGTGCAGGGGGGACGGCACATCTTCGCTTTCGCCCCGTAGCGTGCATGGTAATAACACAGGCCAGGGCTGGAGTTGCTGACGTCGGCCCCGGAGCCTCTGCTAGGTGGCATGCCTGTACCAGGGAAGGTGCCGCTGCATGTCGGGGCCAGCACCTCAGGGGTAAAACGCTGGGTGGCCAGGAAGAACTGGTCAGCTTCTTCGGCCAAAGCGCGGGGCTCAGTAATAGCCGTGTTAGCGAGCGCTGTCTGAACATGCGGTGGCATGTGCTGAAGAAACAGTTCTATGAACAAAAACAGTGGCTCTTCCGTACCCAGCAGGCTGAGCATCATCTCCATGTGGTCAGAAGGCTTGTTGTCTCGCAGGCCTATGAATAGTGAGCAGGCGTCGGGCCGTTCCGACCGTGATACAGCTCAAAAGTCTTTAGCAGGAAAGCCTTGAACGCTGCATATTTATCCTGGGCAGGGGGGAGGATGTAATAAAGCCCACCGGCCGGGCGCAGTGAGCCCCCAGTGCCGAAACGAAATCCAGTCACTCCGCGGAGGGCGAACTGAGCCTCCGCCTGAGCGAACCATGCAGCTGCAGATGTCTCCCAAAACTCCGGCAGTTTGAAAAAAACGGCGTTATTCTGCCATGCTCGGTCAGTCCTCGGATCCTTCAACGAGACCTTTATGGTCAGTGGTCACCAATGTAGAAGTGCTGAGAGACGGGAGTCGGAGGCGGGGTATCGAAGGTTACAAGCTAGGGACTTTATTTAGCTCTGAAACACACCATGCTAAACAGCTTTTTGCCTGGCTAAGAGAAGACCGGCGATAACAGGAAGTCCGGTCACTAAAATGTCCGATGCGGAACAATCACCCCACCCATAGATCCGTGGGTGAATATATGTCAATCACCACAATAATTCACCTTGCAGTGCCACTACTCTGTGCTTTGTATCCTGGTATTATATGTTTAAGTCATGGATGTTTAAGATATTCATATATTGCCTAATATTAGTTTACATTAATGAAGTATTAGTTAAGATACTCAAACGTATCCAGGGTAGGTTTGATACTGGCTACGTAGTACAGGGCACTAGGTGGCTAGCAAGCGCTATGTCAAAGACACAGAACATTATACGTTATATTTTTATTTACCAGGATGCAGGTGACACAAATATTTGGGAAGTCTTCCCTAGCCTACAGCACCCGCCGCCCTGGTACTCAGAACTTGTGTAAACTTGATTAAAAGTACACACCATTTACCTCTGACTTGTAGTGAAGTTAAAGTACACGGTAGCATAAACATACTCAAGTAAAGTACAAGTACCTATAGAAACCATGACAGCGTTCTCAGTTCAGTTCAGGTTGAGTTTGATGTATCGATTGCTGTTGAAGCCTCGGCTGGTTTAATTCTCTTAATAGCTGAAACTCATTTGAGGAAAACGTTTTATGGATCTATTCAATCTTTCTGTCAAATAAATTGTGTTGGAGAAATACATGTCGCGACATAGACTTCCTCACAATCAACTGAGCTTTGTCTTCATTTTTAAAATAGGTGTTTTAACGTTGTCGGACTCTATATGTTATCTGGGTTTCTGAAAAAGCCCCTTTGCACCCAGGTTTTGAACTGAGCTGCAAATCATTCATTACTTTCTTTAATAGTTAACAACTTCCTGTCCTGTATACTTTGCTTGATTTCTAATATGTCACTTGTGTAATGTGTGGATTAGGAGACTGCTTCCCAATTAAACATATGTTTTCTGTGTTCAGAGGATAAGGACCAAGGCCTCTTTCCATTCTGACAGATGATGTCCTCTATCTTCTTTCGTGGAAATATTTACAGTTTAGTTTCCTGTATCTGGATATCATTTACATTCTTGCTCTTTACCGAGCGCACAGGAAGTCAAAGGGTTTACTCAACAAATTACACTAAAGGAGAAAACCAGAGTTTAAACTGTGAACAACTGTTAAATGCTTAAGAGATTAACTGATGGATAGTGTCTCTACTTTAAAGAGTCCTCTCCTGCTGATGTTCAGGTGTATATCAGTATGTAGTGTCTCTACTTTAAAGAGTCCTCTCCTGCTGATGTTCAGGTGTATATCAGTATTGTGTCTCTACTTTAAAGAGTCCTCTCCTGCTGATGTTCAGGGTGTTATCAGTATGTAGTGTCTCTACTTTAAAGAGTCCTCTCCTGCGATGTCAGGTGTATATCAGTATGTAGTGTCTCTACTTTAAAGAGTCCTCTCCTGCTGATGTTCAGGTGTATATCAGTATGTAGTGTCTCTACTTTAAAGAGTCCTCTCCATGCTGATTTTCAGGTTGTATATCATTATGTATGTCTCTACTTTAAAGGAGTCCTCTCCTGCTGATGTTCAGGTGTATATCAGTATGTAGTTCTCTCTTTAAAGAGTCCTCTCCTGCTGATGTTCAGGTGTATATCAGTATGTAGTGTTCTTCTACTTTAAAGAGTCCTCTCCTGCTGATGCTCATGTTATATCAGTATGTATTTCTCTCTACTTAAAGAGTCCCTCTCCTGCTGATGTTCAGGTGTATATCAGTATGTAGTGTCTCTACTTTAAAGAGTCCTCTCCTGCTGATGTTCAGGTGTATATCAGTATGTAGTGTCTCTACTTTAAAGAGTCCTCTCCTGCTGATGTTCAGTTGTATATCAGTAGTAGTGTCTCTACTTTAAAGAGTCCTCTCCTGCTGATGTTCAGGTGTATATCAGTATGTAGTGTCTCTACTTAAAGAGTCCTCTCCTGCTGATGTTCAGGTGTATATCAGTATGTAGGTGTCTCTACTTTAAAGAGTCCTCTCCTGCTGATGTTCAGGTGTATATCGTATGTAGTGTCTCTACTTTAAAGAGTCCTCTCTGCTGATGTTCAGGTGTATATCAGTATGTAGTGTTTCTACTTTAAAGAGTCCTCTCCTGCTGATGTTCAGGTGTATATCATATGTAGTGTCTCTCTTTAAAGAGTCCTCTCCTGCTGATGTTCAGTGTATATCAGTATGTATGTCTCTACTTTAAAGAGTCCTCTCCTGCTGATGTTCAGGTGTATATCAGTATGTAGTGTCTCTACTTTAAAGAGTCCTCTCCTGCTGATGTTCAGGTGTAATCAGTATGTAGTGTCTCTACTTTAAGAGTCCTCTCTGCTGATGTTTCAGGTGTATATCAGTATGTATGTCTCACTTTAAAAAGTAGGTCCCTCTCCTGTGATGTTCAGTGTATATCAGTAATTTAGTTTCTCTACTTTAAAGAGTCATCTCCTGCTGAGATGTTCAGGTGTATATCAGTATTAGTGTCTCTTGTCTTACTGACTTTTAAAAGAGAGTCCCTCTCCTTAATCCAGGTTTTGCTTTTTTCTTTTCTCCAGGCTTTTGGGAACCACGAGTTTGTTAAACGGTTTGGAGGTCTGAAGAAGCCGTTTATGGAACAGATTCTGTGTCCCAAATCGTCACAGCGCTAATTTAAAAAACAAGACCGAGTATTTGCGGCGACTTTGGCAAAGAAAATAAACTTGCTCCCCCGGTTAAAATCCTGACGGGTGGCGGGAGAACAGGTGGAATCTGGGATACGTCTCTCAGGAAACATCAGCGCTGTCCAAACCAGGTGAGTCGAGTGGAGAAGTTACCCCTGAGGTTTTCCTCTTCAGCCGTCAGTAAGAGTGAGAGGGAAATGTTGGGTTGTCCCTTGTGTCCCGGCAGGTCCTCTCCTGCTCTTCGAGGCGGAGATTCCCGCTCTGCAGCTGCAGGTCGATAAGCTCCGGACGCTCGGGGTGAATAAGATCATCGCTCTGGGTCACTCTGGGTTCACTGTGGACCAAGAGATCGCCAGGAAGGTCAGAGGGGTGGACGTGGTGATCGGAGGACACAGCAACACTTTCCTCTACACCGGTAACAACGCCTCTGATATTTAATACGGTGTTTATCTCTGGGCTCAAATTGGGCAATCTTCACCCCTCCGTCGGTGTTAGAGGAAGAATTCAGATCCTTACTTCAAAAGAAATACTAAAATCATGCTTTAAAAAAACACCCAAATAATTTAAGATATTTTCAATTTCGAAGGCTTTTAAAAGTGTATAGATTCCAATTAAGTTTCTTTAATTATTTATGGATTATTCTGGACTTTCAGCAGTTACTGTAACTCTTCACAACTTAAGTTTTTTATAAAAACATCATAAATCTTGTGCTTTAAGGTAAATAAAGCTGTAAGATGAACATATGTGTTAAGGAATAGACGGAGGACACAGCAACACTTTACACCGGTAACATCTCTGATATTTAATATGCTTTTATCTCTGGACTAACATTGGGCAATCTTCAACCCTTTACTTAAATAGAAATCATGCTTTAAAAATACTCCACTGCTAGTAAGCGTCAGTAATGTATATATAAACTCTATTTTGTGTGTGTATTACATGTAGAAAAAACAGAAATAACAATAAAACACACCCCAAAGATATTTAAAGATACATTAAAATGACTTTAAGGGTTAAAAACCTAATAATTCATGTGTTTATATGCAAAAATAAAGTGTTTTAAGGTAAATAAAGCTGTAAGAGGAATATATATGTTATGGAATAGACGCCTTAAAAGAAACTACTCAAGTAAAGAACCTTAAAAATTAGGTTGAATATATGAATATGTCCACTTCGAGCCATAGAATTACTAACAAAGCACTTATATACTAACAAAGGACTGGCTTCTCTAAAGCCAGCTGAGTAGCACTTGAAGTGTTTGGCTCTATGAAACCTGATGTACTTTATGATTCTGTTTTCTTCAAGGTTGTGTCTTCCTGGTCGAATGTACTTATTGTAAGTCGCTTTGGATAAAAGCGTCAGCTAAATGCAATGTAATGTTATTTGTGTTGCTAGGTAGAGAAAAAAACCGTGTTTCTTCGTCCCCTGTTGGTTAGAGTTAGATTCCTGTCTCTCGCGTCGGAGCAGAAACTCTGAGTCCGGCTGAGATCAGATGTAAACAAGTGCAGCTTTATATAAACAAGAGGAGGAGAGGGAGAGCACCGTGATGCGTTCAAGGACTCTTGTGAAGTGCAGTTTCCTGCCGTAACATTCTTTTACAAGAGGCCTTATTCTGCAGACACTACATACTGATATACACCTGAACATCAGCAGGAGAGGACTCTTTAAAGTAGAGACACTACATACTGATATACACCTGAACATCAGCAGGAGAGGACTCTTTAAAGTAGAGACACTACATACTGATATACACCTGAACATCAGCAGGAGAGGACTCTTTAAAGTAGAGACACTACATACTGATATACACCTGAACATCAGCAGGAGAGGACTCTTTAAAGTAGAGACACTACATACTGATATACACCTGAACATCAGCAGGAGAGGACTCTTTAAATTAGAGACACTACATACTGATATACACCTGAACATCAGCAGGAGAGGACTCTTTAAAGTAGAGACACTACATACTGATATACACCTGAACATCAGCAGGAGAGGACTCTTTAAAGTAGAGACACTACATACTGATATACACCTGAACATCAGCAGGAGAGGACTCTTTAAATTAGAGACACTACATACTGATAGACACCTGAACATCAGCAGGAGAGGACTCTTTAAAGTAGAGACACTATACTGATATACACCTGAACATCAGCAGGAGAGGACTCTTTAAAGTAGAGACACTACATACTGATATACACCTGAACATCAGCAGGATAGGACTCTTTAAAGTAGAGACACTACATACTGATATACACCTGAACATCAGCAGGAGATGACTCTTTAAAGTAGAGAGACTACATACTGATATACACCTGAACATCAGCAGGAGAGGACTCTTTAAAGTAGAGACACTACATACTGATATACACCTGAACATCAGCAGGAGAGGACTCTTTAAAGTAGAGAGACTACATACTGATATACACCTGAACATCAGCAGGAGAGGACTCTTTAAAGTAGAGACACCACATACTGATATACACCTGAACATCAGCAGGAGAGGACTCTTTAAAGTAGAGACACTACATACTGATAGACACCTGAACATCAGCAGGAGAGGACTCTTTAAAGTAGAGACACTACATACTGATATACACCTGAACATCAGCAGGAGAGGACTCTTTAAAGTAGAGACACTACATACTGATATACACCTGAACATCAGCAGGAGAGGACTCTTTAAAGTAGAGACACTACATACTGATATACACCTGAACATCAGCAGGAGAGGACTCTTTAAAGTAGAGAGACTACATACTGATATACACCTGAACATCAGCAGGAGAGGACTCTTTAAAGTAGAGACACCACATACTGATATACACCTGAACATCAGCAGGAGAGGACTCTTTAAAGTAGAGACACTACATTACTGATAGACACCTGAACATCAGCAGGAGAGGACTCTTTAAAGTAGAGACACTACACACTGATATACACCTGAACATCAGCAGGAGAGGACTCTTTAAAGTAGAGACACTACATACTGATAGACACCTGAACATCAGCAGGAGAGGACTCTTTAAAGTAGAGACACTACATACTGATATACACATGAACATCTGCAGGAGAGGACTCTTTAAAGTAGAGAGACTACATACTGATATACACCTGAACATCAGCAGGAGAGGACTCTTTAAAGTAGAGACACTACATACTGATATTACACCTGAACATCAGCAGGAGAGGACTCTTTTAAAGTAGAGACACTACATACTGATATACACCTGAACATCAGCAGGAGAGGACTCTTTAAAGTAGAGACACTACATACTGATATACACCTGAAACCTGTTCTCACTCTGTCTTTATCTCCTCTCTCTCCACTCTTTATTTCTCAGGAACCCCGCCCTCCACTGAAGTCCCAGCAGGAGATTATCCCTTCATGGTGAAGTCAGACGACGGGCGGCAGGTTCCCGTGGTGCAAGCGTACGCTTTCGGGAAATACCTGGGGTACCTGAAGGTGACATTTAACGAAGCCGGGGACGTCCTGAAGGCAACAGGAAACCCCATCCTGCTGGATGGCAGCGTGACGCAGGGTAAGAAAAGTTTTTATACCAAGTGGTGCAGGAATGACTCCTTTATAGCCCAACATTAGCCCCCTTTAGCTTAGCGGTGGTGACGTGAAGTCATGTGACCGTGCTGCAGTTCCTTTATAGCCCAACATTAGCCTCCTTTAGCTTAGCGGTGGTGGCGTGAAGTCATGTGACCGTGCTGTAGTTCCTTTATAGCCCAACATTAGGCGCCTTTAGCTTAGCGGTGGTGACGTGAAGTCATGTGACCGTGCTGTAGTTCCTCTATAGCCCAACATTAGCTTCCTTTAGCTTAGCGGTGGTGACGTGAAGTCATGTGACCGTCCTGTAGTTCCTCTATAGCCCAACATTAGCTTCCTTTAGCTTAGCGGTGGTGACGTGAAGTCATGTGACCGTGCTGCAGTTCCTTTATAGCCCAACATTAGCCTCCTTTAGCTTAGCGGTGGTGGCGTGAAGTCATGTGACCGTGCTGTAGTTCCTTTATAGCCCAACATTAGGCGCCTTTAGCTTAGCGGTAGTGACGTGAAGTCATGTGACCGTGCTGTAGTTCCTTTATAGCCCAACATTAGCTTCCTTTAGCTTAGCGGTGGTGACATGAAGTCATGTGACCGTGCTGTAGTTCCTCTATAGCCCAACATTAGCTTCCTTTAGCTTAGCGGTGGTGACGTGAAGTCATGTGACCGTGCTGTAGTTCCTCTATAGCCCAACATTAGCTTCCTTTAGCTTAACGGTGGTGACGTGAAGTCATGTGACCGTGCTGTAGTTCCTTTATAGCCCAACATTAACCCCCTTTAGCTTAGCGGTGGTGACGTGAAGTCATGTGACCGTGCTGTAGTTCCTTTATAGCCCAACATTAGCCTCCTTTAGCTTAGTGGTAGTGACGTGAAGTCATGTTACCGTGCTGTAGTTCCTTTATAGCCCAACATTAGCTTCCTTTAGCTTAACGGTGGTGACGTGAAGTCATGTGACCGTGCTGTAGTTCCTTTATAGCCCAACATTAACCCCCTTTAGCTTAGCGGTGGTGACGTGAAGTCATGTGACCGTGCTGTAGTTCCTTTATAGCCCAACATTAGCCTCCTTTAGCTTAGTGGTAGTGACGTGAAGTCATGTTACCGTGCTGTAGTTCCTTTATAGCCCAACATTAGCCTCCTTTAGCTTAGCGGTGGTGACGTGAAGTCATGTGACCGTGCTGTAGTTCCTCTATAGCAGGGGTGTCAAACTCAAGGCCCGGGGGCCAAATCCGGCCCGTGACTTCATTTCATGTGGCCCCACAAGTGCTTGCAAATAATATGATTTCTTTATTATACGGTTACATGCCGCTTTATAGAAGCACGTCGCCCATAAACTAAATGTCCCACAACAATGCATCTCAAATTTGCCTTTTTTCTTAGAATTTTCCTTTTTCTCAGAATCGTACTTTTGTCTCAAAATGTTACTTTTCCCCCCAAAGAAATGTAATTTCCCGCGATGAAATTGAGTTTGAAACCCCTGCTCTACTCATGTTAGCTTTTTACTTCCGAAATCATTAAGTGGTGTTAATATGTGGAGATAAACGTGTAAGTGTCATAAACGTTGAGATTATTTTCTGCAATAATCACTTGGAGAAATCCCATTGGACCAGGGAGATGCTGCCTTCAGGGACCATACCACACCCCTGCACCACTATTACTATTTCCCATTACCTTTTGTTAATGAAATACACCACCTTGTTTTTTTTAATGTTTTTAAATCTATGGCTGTATTTCCTGTGTAGATCCGGAGTTCCTTGCCGATGTGCAGGAGTGGAAGAAGAGTCTCGCAAACTTCTCCTCTCAGGTGGTCGGACGAACCCAGGTTTTCCTGAACGGCTCGGCGGAGGAATGTCGCTTCAGAGAGTGCAACCTGGGAAACCTGATCTGTGACGCCATGGTGAGGAAACGGGACGTAGATAGATGGAAATGAGCTTTGAGTAAACTCTACGACGAAATAAATAAATCTTCTTACCTCAGCGACTGCCTTTCTTTTTATGTTCCAACAAGAACCATTTTAGGAATCTATCCCCGTGGATATTGGAACTTGCAAACTCCCTTGAATTGTTTAAAAGTAAATCTTTTTAACTTTCAATTCTCACTGTCCATGTTTTACTGTGTTCTTTCTGTCTGGCTTTTATTTTACATCTTAAATTTTCTTTTTAAAATCGTTTCATTTGAACCTATTTTAATTTCTCAGCTTTACTTCAAGGGAAGTTCATTAGGATCACTGTTGATGTTTTATCTTCTCTATCTATATTCACTTTAATATTGTTGTATTCTTGTTCTGTTTGTGCATGAAAGGTGCTCGACAAATAAAGTGTATTATTATAAATAAATCGAAGTGTGACTGTTCCTCTTTGATTCTCAGATTGACAACAACATCCGGTTCTCCGACGGCCTGCAGTGGAACCACGTCAGCGCCTGCATCATCAACGGAGGCGGAGTCCGGACCTCCATCGACGAGAGAACCAGGAACGGTGCGTCACTCCGTTAAATATATAGTATTTCAATCAGGTGCAAATACTCGTCTTTAACATCCTTTTTTAATGCTAAATTGTTTCTTAAAAATGGGGTATTGCTGCTATCTCTCTTAAGGGGGAGGAGCTTGGGTATTGCTGCTATTTCTCTTAAGGGGGAGGAGCTTGGGTATTGCTGCTATCTCTCTTAAGGGGGAGGAGCTTGGGTATTGCTGCTATCTCTCTTAAAGGGGAGGAGCTTGGGTATTGCTGCTATCTCTCTTAAGGAGGAGGAGCTTGGGTATTGCTGCTATCTCTCTTAAGCTCGGGTATTGCTGCTATCTCTCTTAAGCTTGGGTATTGCTGCTATCTCTCTTAAGGGGGAGGAGCTCGGGTATTGCTGCTATTTCTCTTAAGGAGGAGGAGCTTGGGTATTGCTGCTATCTCTCTTAAGCTCGGGTATTGCTGCTATCTCTCTTAAGCTCGGGTATTGCTGCTATCTCTCTTAAGGGGGAGGAGCTTGGGTATTGCTGCTATTTCTCTTAAGGGGGAGGAGCTTGGGTATTGCTGCTATCTCTCTTAAGGGGGAGGAGCTTGGGTATTGCTGCTATTTCTCTTAAGGGGGAGGAGCTTGGGTATTGCTGCTATCTCTCTTAAGGGGGAGGAGCTTGGGTATTGCTGCTATCTCTCTTAAGGGGGAGGAGCTTGGGTATTGCTGCTATCTTTCTTAAGGGGGAGGAGCTTGGGTATTGCTGCTATCTCTCTTAAGGAGGAGGAGCTTGGGTATTGCTGCTATTTCTCTTAAGGGGGAGGAGCTTGGGTATTGCTGCTATCTCTCTTAAGGGGGAGGAGCTTGGGTATTGCTGCTATCTCTCTTAAGGGGGAGGAGCTTGGGTATTGCTGCTATCTCTCTTAAGGGGGAGGAGCTTGGGTATTGCTGCTATCTCTCTTAAGGAGGAGGAGCTTGGGTATTGCTGCTATCTCTCTTAAAGGGGAGGAGCTTGGGTATTGCTGCTATCTCTCTTAAGGGGGAGGAGCTTGGGTATTGCTGCTATCTCTCTTAAGGGGGAGGAGCTTGGGTATTGCTGCTATCTCTCTTAAGGGGGAGGAGCTTGGGTATTGCTGCTATCTCTCTTAAGGGGGAGGAGCTCGGTATTGCTGCTATCTTTCTTAAAGGGGAGGAGCTTGGGTATTGCTGCTATCTCTCTTAAGGGGGAGGAGCTTGGGTATCTGCTATCTCTCTTAAGGGGGAGGGGCTTGGGTATTGCTGCTATCCTCTCTTAAGGGGGAGGAGCTTGGGTATTGCTGCTATCTCTCTTAAGGGGAGGAGCTTGGGTATTGCTGCTATCTCTCTTAAGGGGGAGGAGCTTGGGTATTGCTGCTATCTCTCTTAAGGGGGAGGAGCTTGGGTATTGCTGCTATCTCTCTTAAGGGGGAGGAGCTTGGGTATTGCTGCTATCTCTCTTAAGGGGGAGGAGCTTGGGTATTGCTGCTATCCTCTCTTAAGGGGGAGGAGCTTGGGTATTGCTGCTATCTCTCTTAAGGAGGAGAAGCTTGGGTATTGCTGCTATCTCTCTTAAAGGGGAGGAGCTTGGGTATTGCTGCTATCTCTCTTAAGGGGGAGGAGCTTGGGTATTGCTGCTATCTCTCTTAAGGGGGAGGAGCTTGGGTATTGCTGCTATCTCTCTTAAGGGGGAGGAGCTTGGGTATTGCTGCTATCTCTCTTAAGGGGGAGGAGCTCGGTATTGCTGCTATCTTTCTTAAAGGGGAGGAGCTTGGGTATTGCTGCTATCTCTCTTAAGGGGGAGGAGCTTGGGTATTGCTGCTATCTTTCTTAAAGGGGAGGAGCTTGGGTATTGCTGCTATCTCTCTTAAGGGGGAGGAGCTTGGGTATCTGCTATCTCTCTTAAGGGGGAGGAGCTTGGGTATTGCTGCTATCTCTCTTAAGGGGGAGGAGCTTGGGTATTGCTGCTATCTCTCTTAAGGGGGAGGAGCTCGGGTATTGCTGCTATCTCTCTTAAGGGGGAGGAGCTCGGGTATTGCTGCTATCTCTCTTAAGGGGGAGGAGCTTGGGCGCATTGTTGTTGCCAGTCTTTGACAGAGCACAAGCCGCCATGACGTAGTTTACTGTTCAGGGAAGAAGGTTCCCTGGCTCACGTTCTTTCCTCTGGACGAGAGCTCTAGTTAGATTCAGGGTCCATATTGCTTTAGTCTGATAGAGAATGTTGATTATTACACTCTGAACCAGTTAAAACCTGGAGCTACAGAAGAGTTCTTCAGAATTGATTGTGGCATCTCAACCGTGTGGTCAGATCGTGGCCCTTTGACATGTCTTGTGAATTCTCCGGCCGACAAATAAACCGTCAGTGTTTGCCATCAAAGCTCCAGCTCTCCTCGTGTCTCTCTGAGTCCTGACTCCATCAAAGCTCCAGCTCTCCTCGTGTCTCTCTGAGTCCTGACTCCATCAAAGCTCCAGCTCTTCTCGTGTCTCTCTGAGTCCTGACTCCATCAAAGCTCCAGCTCTCCTCGTGTCTCTCTTTGAGTCCTGACTCCATCAAAGCTCCAGCTCTCCTCGTGTCTCTCTGAGTCCTGTTTCAAATTGCTTCAGGAGTTTCCCTCACAATTATCCCTATATATTTCTTTCTACACTACCTACTACCTACTTTGCAACTTATTTTGTAGGATTGTTTATGTTCACACCACCAGATACCAAAGCTAATTCCTTGTATGTGTATAAACTTGATTCTGATATCCAGGGCCCAAGAGTTCAAAACTTTTAATTTCCATCAGATCCGATCAGATTTTGAAATCTCATGTGTTGTGATCCAGGATCAGAGAAATCGGCCAGATATTGTCCCTGGAGTTCAAAGCAATTTAGGATCAGCCTGATCCAGATTACGATTTTTTAAGATGACTAGATCCTGAATATCAGTGCTTTAATCCCACCGAGCGCCATCTAGTGGACATGAGAGGTACTACAAGGAAGACAAGAGCCCACGTTGCAGAGACATCTATTGTCCGCACTTCCTTCTGAAAGGTGATGACAGATGATGGACTTTTTTTTGTTGAAGATATTTTTTCTTTAATCTAAATTACATTTGTGATTGACAATCTTTGCTGAGATACTTTCATGAGCATAAACATTTATGTCTCAACATTTGGTTGAAAACTAAATAGGCCACAAACGTGACCAACAAATGAAAAGTAAAATGTATTTCCCATGAAGGCTAAAAATGTTGTATTATTTCAGTTAACAAACTTTGCCATCTAATTTAAATTGAAACATATTTTAAAATAAATGGTACAGTACATTTTGCTCTGGAACTCCACTAGAAACCCCCCCCTCTGGTGGGATCAGGGTCATCCAGTTCTTTGGGATCAAACTGATCCCAATCCTGTGTTGTCGGTTTGAACCCGTTTTGAAGATTTGATCCAGATTAAAGCTTGGATTGGATTTCCTGATCTGATCGGATATCAAAGTGATCCTAATCCTATTGTTTGGTTTTGAACTCCCCAAAATCCAAATCTGATTTGATCAGATAGGGATTACAAGTTTTGAACTCCTGGGCCCAGAGGTCTAGAGTAACTAAGTAGATTTACTGAAGTACTATTTTGAGGTTTTACGCTGCTATGGACATTCTTACACTAAAGTACATTTCCCAAAGAAGTGATTTAAGTGACTGTTATTTTGTATATATTGATTGTTGTACATGTGTCTGTTGATTGTGTATATATAGGATATACATGTTTTTATATATATTAGTTTTGTATTTGGGATGGTGTGAAACGGCATTTCGATCTCTGTCTGTACACAAACTGAAAGACGGATGATACAGTTGACCTTGACTGCATGAATCGCCCGTTCGCTGACGATACTGTGTTTCCCGTGTGGTCCGCAGGCTCGATCACCATGGAGGACCTGATCTCCGTGCTTCCCTTCGGGGGAACCTTCGACCTGGTGCAGCTGAAGGGCTCCACGCTGTTCAAAGCCTTCGAACACTCAATGAGGCGATACGGACAAAGCACCGGAGAGTTCCTGCAGGTCTCAGGTACCTTTAAACACAACATATATGTTAGTTGGAGCTTCAATGTTTACTTCAGATTAGCTCCACGTCAGAAATGAGCATGCTTGATGTCTCTCTCCATAGAGGCTGAACCATCATGTTAATCACAGAGCTATCTGTGGCAGCGGGGTGTGGTTAGGGCGCCGGCTGCTGGAGGGATGGGAGTGGCTCGGCCGGACACTAGACAGCTCAGCAGAATCGGGTTAAGCTCTGAGTATAAATGCTGGGAACCTGGTTCTGCTCTCTCGCTTGCAGTAGGCTGGATCCTGAGGAACAACGGACCCCCAGCAGCGTCAGGATCTAGCGGGGGTCATTGTCAAAGCTTGTTTTTGTGAACTTCCCCCTCCGTGGCAATAAACGTGGTCATTTTTCACAATCCCCCTTCGTCCATTTGTAACCCCCGTGTGAACCAGAACGTTCACACCATCAAACAGTCCTGATGCTCTTCTAGGTAGTCTCACATCCTGTCGTGTTCACAGTTGGGATACCTTTGTTATCATGTCACTCTCATGTTGGAGGAGGACATTCAGTATTTTCCCAACAGTAGTAAATGTACGTTTGTCTCCGTGTCCCCCTGCAGGGTTTCGGGTGGAGTTCGACCTCTCGGGGTCACCCTCGTTGCTCCGGAGCCTCAGCATCCTCTGCACCCGGTGCCGAGTCCCTCAGTACGAGGAGGTGGAGCCGCAGGGGGTCTACAAGGTGGTGCTGCCTTCATACCTCGTAGAGGGAGGAGACGGGTTCTCCATGTTCCCCGAAGAGATGCTCAAACACGACAGCGGTGAGGAGACGTTTATATATATTTATTATATTACAAGGTTTTGTCTGCCCCAGTCTGCTCTGATTGGTTAGCTGGCTGGCTCTGTTGTGATTGGTCAACCTGCTTACAGATGTCCCACCCCCTATTTTTGCCAATGAATTCCTTAAATTACAATATGTTTGAATGGGGAAAAGTTGGGGAAAAGTTGGGGAAAAGTTGGGGAAAAGTAGTCAATAATTGTGTTTATTGATCTTATCATCGTACTGGGAAGTGATAATGTTTTATTGATCTTTACATTTCCTTCCAGGGGATTTGGATATTTCCGTGTTGTCGGCCTACATCGGTCGGAGAGAGAGAGTTTATCCGTCTGTTGAAGGACGGGTCAAGATCTATAACTCGGCTCCGGGTCAAACTCCTCTGGTGTCTCTGGTGTCTCTGGTGTCTCTGCTGTGGACGCTCTGTGGGGACACGCTGGGATGAGTTCACGCAGAACACAGAGGAACATGTTCAGGTTCAAGATCTAAAAGGACTGAAGGATGCTCCTCTTCTGGCAGGACTGAAAATACCACTTTCGCAAAAAACATTTTTATCCTTCACATAGGATACAGGACACATCCTGCTTATATCCAGATTCATATTAGTGTCTCTACTTTAAAGAGTCCTCTCCTGCTGATGTCCAGGTGTATGTCAGTATGTAGTGTCTCTACTTTAAAGAGTCCTCTCCTGCTGATGTTCAGGTGTATATCAGTATGTAGTGTCTCTACTTTAAAGAGTCCTCTCCTGCTGATGTCCAGGTGTATATCAGTATGTAGTGTCTCTACTTTAAAGAGTCCTCTCCTGCTGATGTTCAGGTGTATATCAGTATGTAGTGTCTCTACTTTAAAGAGTCCTCTCCTGCTGATGTTCAGGTGTATATCAGTATGTAGTGTCTCTACTTTAAAGAGTCCTCTCCTGCTGATGTTCAGGTGTATATCAGTATGTAGTGTCTCTACTTTAAAGAGTAATCTCCTGCTGATGTTCAGGTGTATATCAGTATGTAGTGTCTCTACTTTAAAGAGTCCTCTCCTGCTGATGTTCAGGTGTATATCAGTATGTAGTGTCTCTCCTTTAAAGAGTGCTCTCCTGGGACATGTCTCCATGCTTTAATGTTCAAACAGCTCTTCATTGTCGTTACGGCTGCTGCCTTCTGGGTCGTCTTTGTTGTGTTAATCTATGTTGTATGTAAACGAGCAGTGCGATTGCCCTGACGTCATTGGCTGCCATCTCCTGGTCCGCCCCCTGAGGATTGTGATTGGAGCACGCCGGACCCGACACACTGTTTTTATTATGGACTTTTATTTGGTGCCGAATGAGGATGAGTTTACACAACGTACCTATGAGTCAAATTAAAGTCTAAATGCGGACATACTTCTTTGACGTTTTCATATTTTTGGACATACAATACAACTTTTTTTAAATTTAATTTGGACATTGTGACGCCCTGTGTGTGACATCATAGTGTGATTTGGTTTTGATTTAACACACACACACACACACACACGCGGACTGGGACTACAAATCAGCCCGGGACTCTCGACCGGCTCACCTCGGTGCCGCAAGTAAATATAGACAGTAAATTGTCAACGGAGGATGCTAGTGACTTATCCAACTCGTCGACCGGCCCATCGGGATTCGTCCCGAACGTCTCGATGGCCAGTCCGCCCCTACACACACACACACACACACACACACACACACACACCACTGATCATCCCATCTGTATATATTTAACTTGCTTAATAAAGTTGTGTTGAAACGTACATCCTGGTGCTTTCAGCTGTGAAGTTTATTCTTTACATTGAGGATTTCAATTAGTGGCTATTCTGTCCTCTTTCTTCCGTACAGAGCTCTTCTCTCTCTCTGTGTGTTTTACCCAGAGTTCAGAGCAACAAAGTCTCCTCTGTGGTGGATTCCTGGAGGAAACACCGGCTGCTTGTTAATGTCTTGGATCTGATTGGCTGCCAGAGTGGAGACGAGGACATTCCTGCTTTTTATACTTTGGATTCATTTATTCAGGGAGTTCCCAGTTTGACCCACAGCCCGAAACTTTGTGTTAACGACGTACTACACTTTGATTTTTTATTACATTTTTCTGCTTTTACTTGAACATTTTGAATGCAGGAATTGTACCGTAACAGAGTATCCTACACTCTGGTACTTCTACTCAAGTACAAGACCCGAGTGTTGTGGAATATTTTCCAAGGCCCATAACTTTGACCCAGTTTATCAGTTCAAACTGTCCTGACTGAGCACACGCACCTCGGCTGCTGTGCTCTGTGTTCTGTCTCCCTGTTCCTGCCTGTTGGCGTCAGCTGATAGAGGTGTTATGGTTCTATGTTCCTGCCTGTTGGATCAGCAGATAGAGGTGTTATGGTTCTATGTTCCTGCCTGTTGGATCAGCTGATAGAGGTGTTATGGTTCCATGTTCCTGCCTGTTGGATCAGCTGATAGAGGTGTTATGGTTCTATGTTCCTGCCTGTTGGATCAGCAGATAGAGGTGTTATGGTTCTATGTTCCTGCCTGTTGGATCAGCTGATAGAGGTGTTATGGTTCTATGTTCCTGCCTGTTGGATCAGCAGATAGAGGTGTTATGGTTCTATGTTCCTGCCTGTTGGCGTCAGCTGATAGAGGTGTTATGGTTCTATGTTCCTGCCTGTTGGATCAGCTGATAGAGGTGTTATGGTTCTATGTTCCTGCCTGTTGGATCAGCTGATATGGTTCTATGTTCCTGCCTGTTGGATCAGCTGATAGAGGTGTTATGGTTCTATGTTCCTGCCTGTTGGATCAGCTGATAGAGGTGTTATGGTTCTATGTTCCTGCCTGTTGGATCAGCTGATAGAGGTGTTATGGTTCTATGTTCCTGCCTGTTGGCGTCAGCTGATAGAGGGGTTATGGTTCTATGTTCCTGCCTGTTGGCGTCAGCTGATAGAGGTGTTATGGTTCTATGTTCCTGCCTGTTGGATCAGCTGATAGAGGTGTTATGGTTCTATGTTCCTGCCTGTTGGCGTCAGCTGATAGAGGTGTTATGGTTCTATGTTCCTGCCTGTTGGCGTCAGCTGATAGAGGTGTTATGGTTCTATGTTCCTGCCTGTTGCATCAGCTGATAGGTGTTATGATTCTATGTTGTTATGCAGCATGTTGATGATGCTCTCAGAACTAGCTAAATACAGGAGTCTGAGGGAGAATTCTTTAGAATTGACGTGGCAACTCTCCCGTGCAGTCAGACCGTGGCTGATGTGACTGTGATGTGAATCTCTCCAGCCGTAACTCCAAATAAATCATCAGTGTTTGACATCAAAAGCTCCTGCTCTACCGTGTCTCCTTCCTGAGTCGGTGACTGCTAATGCACTGCTACACAGAAGTTTCCTCCACACCGAGTACTTCTACTCAAGTACAAGACCCGAGTACTTCTACTCAAGTACAAGACCCGAGTACTTCTACTTTTACTCAAGTACAATATCTGAGTACTTCTACTCGAGTACAAGACCTGAGTACTTCTACTTTTACTCAAGAACACATCTTGAAAATAGAAACACCATTTATTACAAACTCAACCCGTTGGCTTTTCTTTTGCGTTTTATTTCCTTCTTCAAACTTTCATTTATCGTTCAGCACTTTGAGACTTAGTCAGAAATAAAAGACCTTTAGAATAAAATATCTACACTGAAAGAAGCTCTGGTGCTTTCTCTCTAAAGACTCACCAATAGAAACATACAAATTAATCAATATCTTTATTCAACAAATATTAAGAGCAAAGTTTACATTATAATGCAGAGAAATATCCATCTATCCACCAATCATCCATCCATCCACCAATCATCCATCTATCCACCAATCATCCATCTATCCACCAATCATCCATCTATCCACCAATCATCCATCCATCCACCAATCATCCATCTATCCACCAATCATCCATCTATCCACCAATCATCCATCTACCAATCATCCATCCATCAACCAATCATTCAGCCACCAATCAACCATCCATCATCCATCTACCCAGAAGAGTTCCTCCAAGGACTTCAGGCCATCTGATTTTACAAAACTCAGCTGTGTTTCCATAACAATAAAGCCAAAGTCCAGCATGTAGCGGCTGAGGGAACGTGATCTGCACTCTGGAGGAGAGTCATGGTTCCAGAGACGCCGCTGTAGAAGGACAGAACACCTGCTCTGTGATCCAGGTACACTCCTACTCTGGAGGACAGAGGACCTGAGACGGGAGTGCTGATACTGTGGTCATAAAATGCATAATAACTTTTGATCACAACATAACTCCCAAGATGTGTCATTGAGTCCAAAGAACCATTCACCCCCTGCTCTGCTGATATGCGACTGCTGCATGAACTCCTCTCCACCTCCCAGTAACAACGTCCAGTCAGACTCTCTACTCAGGACCTGCAGTGAATCTGTCTGGGTGACTGGAATAAGACTGTAGTTGTTTCATGGCTGTTGCTTTCCTGCTCCCCTCAGATAATACCAGCAGTGTCTCTGCTGTGTTTGGATCCAGAGTGATCTCCTGTGAATATGTGAAGAACCCAGCTCTGGTGGTGGGCTCTGCTGCTGACTGTAAAACCTCCACTTCAGTCGATGAGACGCGAGTCCACTCCTCTCTCAGGACGTCCTGTAGTTTGTCTCTGACTGCTGACAGGGCCGCCGTCACGTCCTCAAAGTAGCTCAGAGGACGGATGTTGGTGCTGGAGGAGTGTGTAGCTTCACTGAGGAGGGCTGGCAGTGAGGAGGGGTAGCTGAGCAGAAACTGGTTGTGGTCCTCTGTGTGAGACAGCAGCTGCAGCTCAGCGTCTCTCCTCTTCAGCTCAGAGATCTCCTGCTCCAGCTTCTCCTGGAGCTCTCTGACTCCACTCACTTCTCTCTCCTGCTGGGATCTGAGCTGCTGCTTCACATCAGAGCTTCTCTTCTGCATGAGACGGATCAGCTCAGTGAACGTCTTCTCACTGTCCTCCACTGCCTTATCAGCAGAGCCATTGACGGCCTCCACCTCCTGCTGAAGCCGCTTCACCTCCTTCTCTCCGTCCTGGATCCTCTGCTGGATGTTTAGTCGACTCCCCTCCAGCTCTCTCTGCCTCTCAGTCCTCTCTGCAGCAGCTGACACCGTGTCGTGGCCTTTGTGTTCGTCCACAGAGCAGAGAGAACAGATACACTGCTGATCAGTGCGCCAGAACAGCTTCATCACCTCGTCATGACGAGAGCAGACGTTCTCCTGGAGCTTCTTGGAGGGCTCCACCAGCTTGTGTTTCTCAAAGGCAGGTGATTCATAATGAGGCTGGAGGTGTTGGTCACAGTAAGAGGCCAGACACACGAGGCAGGACTTACAGGCTCTCAGCTTCCTCCCAGTGCAGACATCACAGGCCACATCTCCAGCTCCAGCATAGCAGAGATCAGCAGGAGCAGCAGGGGGTCCAGTCTTCTTCAGCTCCTCCACTAAAGCTGCTAGCATGGTGTTTTCCAGCAGGACAGGCCTCGGTGTGAAGCTCTGCCTGCACTGAGGGCAGCTGTGGATCTTCTTCTCATCCTCTCCGTCCCAGAAGCCTTTAATACACTCCATGCAGTAGCTGTGTCCACAGGGAGTCGCCACCGGATCCTTTAGTAGATCCAGACAGATCGGACAAGAGAAGGTTTCCCGGTCCAGCTGAACGCCTCTCTGTGCCATCTCACCTCTCAGTGGCAGCGAGTGTGTGAGTTTCACGTCCTGAGCAGTGATGGTACCTGTATGAAGCAGGTGAAACAGAGCAATGAGGACACGGTGTGTTACGTTTCCTTCCAGGTGGCTTCTCTGGTTGTTCATTACACAACAAAATCATTTAAACATATGAACTCTCTACTATGCATTTCAGTTTTCATTCCTTAATAACCGTTCACTTTCCTGACACAGTTCCACTATCATACATTTACTGTCAGTTACCGGAGATCTCTTTCTGATGACCTGGATAACCTGTCCTCTTCACACAGCAGGGTAAGGACCAATAGCTACTCCAAAAGTAAAAGGCTAGAGGGAAAGCTAACGACTGGGCCTGAAACTCTGATTGTGGGTGACTCTGCTGTAAGAGATGTAAAAGGTCTGTGTAGTAAGAACAACACCAAAGTACTCTGTTTTCCCAAGGATGTGTTCTCTGACTTGGCTGAGAAGATCCTGCATATTGGGGCTGAACATCCAACTGTGAAGAATGTGGTACTACACATTGGAACAAATTATGTTGTGAAACAAGAGTCAGAAGTGCTGAAAGAAGACTTTAAATGTTTGTTGCAAACTGTCAGCTCTCTAAATGCGGAGGTGTTCATCAGTGGCCCTCTACCGCCAGTCAGAAGAGGAGTGGAGAGATTCAGCAGATTGTTTGCACTGAACACCTGGCTTTCAACTGTCTGTACTGACCATTCAGTCCTTGTTATTGACAATTTTAACTTTTTCTGGGATCTCAGACATCTTTTTAAGGCAAATTGAGTTTGCCTGAACAAGTCAGGAGTGAAATTGTTTATCTCTAACATTTTCAACTGCCTGCGTCATCAATCTGTTCCCTCTGCCAAGGACAAGCGGCAAGAGGAATCAAAACAGGAGAAAGACACAACACATCGCGCAGAAAACCCTGAAGAATTATCACTGCACCCGCCTGAGGAATGTTCTGATTATGGGAGACCTATGACACACATGGAGGACTCTCCGCTGCCCGTCGCCGCCCCCCCCCCCCCCCCCCTGACAATGCCTTTGAACACATGAAGGCGATACAGAGGGTTGGCACCGATTCCTTCCTGGATCTCAATAACCAAACTAAGGCGATACGCAGGGTTGGCAGCATGTCCTTTACCCCCGCTCCTCAACGACGCCCACCAAAATCACCGCGGAGACGGGCACCATCTCCCCCGTGTTCATCATGGAGCCTACGTCAACCACCTCCCCCCCTGGCAGCATGTCTTCTACCCCCGCACCATCTCCCACGTCTCCATCACCGTGCCTACGTCAACCACCTCCCGTCCCTTCTAGAAAGCATCTGCAGTCTCCGAAGCCTGATAAGGATGTGTGTGTACAAAATGCTTACTGATGTGTGCTGGGTCCAGGCTCAAGGGCGTATGGCACTCTCAACTCTTTCCAGGACATGCCAGGGCCCTGCCTGCTAGTAGCTTTGCCGATATCTGTGTTGATAGGTAATAGATTAAGAGCGGTGAATCATCTTAGATACAGGAAGCGCTCAAACGTTTGTGTGAGTTTATCACATTTAGCAGTGATTCCATGTCAGCCACAGCTTGTTACAAAAAACATGACTGATAGTGTGTTTAACAAACTTAAACTAGCTTTATTAAATGTCAGGTCTTTGGCAGGAAAAACATTTGTAATCAATGATTTTATCACTGAGCACCATTTTATGTTTTTAACAGAAACTTGGATTGAACAAAATAACAGTGCAGCTGTTCTTATCGAATCAACCCTCCCAACTTTAGTTTTATGAGTCAGGAAAGAATGCATAAGAGAGGAGGTGGAGTTGCTATTCTGTTCAATGATTCCCTTCAATGCAGGAAGACATCTTATGGGAACTTTGATTCTTTTGAATATGTGGCCCTTCAGCTGAAATGCTCCTCTCGAGCTCTGTTCCTAAATATCTATAGACCACCCAAATACTGTGCAAGCTTTTATGATGACTTTACTGAACTGCTGTCTATAGTGTGTATTGACTTTGACCGTTTAGTCATTGTTGGTGATTTTAACATCAATGTTGACAACCCTCAGGACAGAGGGGCAAAATAACTGTTTTGTGTTCTTGATAGCCATGGACTGACTCAGCATGTGACGGAGCCCACGCACAATAAGGGGCACACTCTGGACTTAATTATCTCAAAGGGTCTGAATATCTCTAAGGTTGTGGTGACTGATGTTGCGCTCTCTGATCATTCCTGTGTTTTCTTTGAGAGCTCTATTTCTGTTCACAAAAATGTTCAAAAAGAGGTAACCACAAAGCGATATTTAACTGAAAACACTAGGGAAATGTTTACTCAGAATCTTTCTTCCACACTTGCCCCTGCTAACATCTCAGTAAATGAGCTAGTAGATCATTTTAATTCAAAAATTAAAAATGTTATAGATGCCATTGCTCCAACTAAGGTAAAGGAAGTGTCTGGCAAGAAAATATCTCCATGGAGAAAGGCCATGACCGTGAGAGCAGAAAAAAGAGTGTGTCGAAAAGCTGAACGCAGGTGGCGAAAAACAAATCTCCAGGTTCACTTTGAAATCTATAAAGAGAGACTTTGCCTTTATAATTTGGAATTGAAAAACGCACGACAATAGTTCTTCTCTGACATCATTACCAAAAACAAAAAACGCACGTGCCTTGTTTGCTACCGTCGACAGACTAACCCCCCAGTGTCAGTAGCCTCTGAATTTCTATCCACCAGGGCGTGCAATGATTTTGCCTTCTTCACTGACAACATTCAGAAAATCAGACAAGCAGTCAGTGCCTCTGCATCAGGAACAGCAAATGTGTTGTCCCTGTGTCCACTTAACATAAATTCAAACAACATGACACAATTCCATCAGATTAATGATAAAAACCTAGAGGACATTATTCAACTTCTGAAATCCTCCTCCTGCTGCCTTGATATTATTCCAACAGGACTTTTCAAAGATGTTTTTCGTTGCATGGCCTCAGATCTACTTCATATAGTAAACAAATCTCTTCACTCAGGTATTTTTCCACAGGCCCTGAAAACTAAAGTCATTAAACCGCTCTTAAAAAAGAATAATCTAGATGCTTCAGTAATGAACAATTACAGGCACATATCAAACCTGCCATTTCTAGGTAACATCATTGAAAAAGTTGTTTTTCAACAGTTGAGTAACTTCTTGCATTTAAATAGTTGTTTCGATGTGTTCCAGTCAGGCTTTCGTCCAAACCACAGCACTGAGACTGTTCTTGTAAAGGTCTTTAATGACATCCACTTAAACACAGTGGCAGAACTTCAGTGTTCGTATGATTAGATCTCAGTGCTGCGTTTGAGACTGTTGACCACAGCATATTACTAGACCGACTGGAAAACTGGGTGGGGCTTTCGGAAACCGTCCTAAATTTGTTTTTTAAACTTTGTTTCTATAGGTAAATACACATCTGAGTTGACAAATATGACATGTGGGGTTCCTCAAGGCTCCATCTTGGGGCCTCTTCTCTTTAACATCTACATGCTACCACTGGCTCAGATAATGAAAAACAACAAAATAAGTTACCATAGCTATGCGGATGACACACAAATTTACGTAACAGTTTCAACAGGAGACTATGCTCCAATTCAAACACTGAGTAAGTGCATTGAACAAATCAATGACTGGATGTGTCAGTACTTTCTCCAATTAAACAAAGATAAAACTGAGGTAATGGTTTTTGGAGCCAAGGCAGAACGTATAAAAGTTAGCGCTGAGCTTCAGTCTGCAATGTTCAAAACAACAGATAAAGCCAGAAATCTAGGTGTAGTCATGGACTCTGACCTGAGTTTCAACAGTCACATTAAAACAGTTACTAAATAAGCCTACTATCACCTAAAGAACATATCTAGGATTAAAAGACTAATGTCACAGCAGGATTTGGAAAAACTTGTCCATGCTTTTATCTTCAGTAGACTCGACTACTGCAATGGTGTCTTCACAGGTCTCACTAAAACATCTATTAGGAAGCTGCAGCTGATTCAGAACGCCGCTGCTCGAGTCCTCACTGACACTAAGAAAGTGGATCACTCCTGTTCTGAAGTCTTTACACTGGCTTCCTGTGTGTCAAAGAATAGATTTCAAAATACTGCTGCTGGTTTATAAAGCTTTGAATGGTTTAGGCCCAAAATACATTTCTGATCTCCTGCTAAATGATGAACCATCCAGATCTCTCAGGTCTTCAGGGACTGGTCAGCTTTCTGTCCCCAGAGTCAGAACTAAACATGGAGAAGCAGCGTTCAGTTATTATGCTCCATCTGGAACAAACTCCCAGAAACCTGCAGGTCCGCTGCAACTCTGACTACTTTCAAATCCAGCAAGAAGACTTTTCTTTTTGTCGCTGCTTTTAATTGAACTATTCACATCTTAAACTGCACTCTAACTTTTATCCATGTATTTCTTCTTTTAATGTTTCTTTTATTAGCTTTTCTTTTTAATGACTGATTTTAAATGCCATTTTCTTAATGTCTTTCATTTTTGTAAATCACTTTGAATTGCCTTGTGTTGAAAAGTGCTATATAAATAAACTTGCCTTGCCTATTACAGTCTTAGTGTAAGAAACATCCCAGTATTAACCTTACTGTTTTTACTAACTAACTGGTAATTTTCATAAAGTGCATATTTATTCCAAACTCACAATAACTATATCGGTACTGGACATATTCAGTGTGCGGGCGCCTTCAGAAATAAGGTCACACCGCGTCAGACACAAAATGGCGCCGCAGCGGGGGAGCTATGCTAACACACACATTTTCACTCCTTTAAACAGTACTACAAACAAGGGCTGCTCGATTATGGCAAAAATCATAATCTCGATTATTTGGGTCAATAATTGATATCACGATTATTGAAGACGATTATCCATTTACTTTGAAAACATCCATTTATTGGAGAAAGAAAATGTGAACAGTATGTATTTAAACAGTTGATTACCCTGAACTTTAAGTCTAATTCAATTCGTTTTATTTCAATTACGTTTTCGGAATCGTTGCAAGCCATAATCGTAATTCCGAATAAAATGTGATTAATTGAGCAGCCGTACTACAAACACTTTAAACCGTTAGCGGGCCGTCACATTATAAAGGCAAACCTTATGGGGCATTCATTATGATGTGTGCACAGTTTACTAACCTGTATTAAGCCGGTGAACCAGGACCAAGGAGGACACGGTGTCTTTCCTTCCAGATCGCTTCAGAGGAAACACCGGAAGCGTCCGCACCTTTTGATCATTACAACAAAAAAAATGTTATTTGAAAATTCAAGTTTGTATCCTTGTCACAAAAAGGGTCGATAAATAAGACGGCTAGAGTCACAACAGGTGCTTTGATTAACAGCCAACACGCTGAAAGAACACAAAGTAACAAGGACCTACAGAAAGACAACACACCTCAATGTACAGGTCACAGAAATACACCTGGCACCTCTCTGCTCGACAGCCACAGTCAGACTAACTCCAAACACCTGTGGCCAGAGGTTTATATATGTTAAGCCCCTCCCCATAGGACAATCAACTATTTATACCCTTAGTTACTGTTACACTTGGAAGAAAATGTTCCCCCGTGCCCATGCACTACATGGTATGCTCCAATTGAGCACAGGTGTTCCCACTGATTGAGCCTCTACTTAAGGCTGCAGCTTTCTGTTGCTCTCCTT
>CADEHL010000633.1:10000-39448 GCA_902827135.1 Harpagifer antarcticus | reverse complement strand
TGGTCCCGTGAAATACAGAAAGGTGTTCTACAGGAATCTCATCTGAACAGAAACATCGAATCGTGCCGAGGAACACTCACCGTGCAGAAAGAGACACATTTTAAAGTCCTTTCAAAGTAAATGTAAGAAAAGACAAAGAAATCTGTCCAAATATCTCTTGGACAGCGACATAAGTGCGTTATTCTGTTTCTAAATAATGCTTTTCTGTAGGATTTAGATCTAATCTAAACTCCATTAGTTAGAAATCAGACAGAAAATAGTTCAGAAAGAGACAGGAAGTTCTCAGTTTGAAGTCTTTTCAAAGTAAAGGAGCAGAAGTGCGTTGTTCTGTATCTTTAACAGAGTTTCTCTGCAGGATTTAGAGTTGCTTTGGCCACTCCCCACTTTGAAGGCAGCAGAGTTACCCTCATCTAATCTCAACTCTCCACTATTCCCAGCCCAATGAAAGTGATGGAGCTGCAGAACCTGAACACAAAGCACCGTGACTCGGGACACGGCGACAGGAAGGTTTTGTTCTCGTGAAATACAGAAAGGTGTTTTAGGAACACTCACCGTGTCGCGCAGCTTCTCCAGCAGGATGTTCAGCTGCGTCTGTGAAGAAGGAGAACACGTGTTTTCAGTCCCTATTCAACTATTTCACTTCTTGTGTTTTAACAAATATTTGTATTTGATCTTTTTATTCCAATTCCTTATATATATATTTTTTTATTGTAAATATCTTTTAAATATCTGTAATTTAATATTTTGTTTCACTTTTAAAAAGAGCCACTGGAACACAACCCTATATCCCCCAGGTTAAATAACGCTTCTGATTTTTACTTTAGAGACTTATTATATTAGGCGCGTTCACACCGCAGTACTTTCCCAATTTAGTTCTGAAATGTTGCGTTCACACCAAAAAGATCCGGAACTAAAATGAGTTCATGTTTCCTGTTTCTGATTGGCTGGGCGGATTGCAAACCACGCCCCGTCAAACTCCCAACAATGTTGTAAAAAGTCAAACTTTTATTTTGAAGGTCCGATGTTCTAACGCTGTGCAAGCAGTAGGCGTTGGACCGGAAGCACCGGAGACCATAAACGGCTTTGAAAACGTCTGGCACGTAGTGGCCATCTTCTCAATAAAACAATGTTGTTTCGAGTCTTCTGGCCAATCAGAATCAAGAGTGTTGCCGGAAGTCCCCACGGAGAATAACTTAGCGGTAGAACTCTTCTTTATACATCCATGGGTACGACTTCAGATAGAAATGAACACAGTGATGAAATATGACCCCCGGTCTGATGACTGACAGCTCACAGAACAATGGGAGCTATCTACCCTTACCCACAAAAGGCGCGTTCACACGGCAGTACTTTTCCAACTTTAGTTCCGAAATGTCGCGTTCACACCAAAAAAGAGCCGGAACTAAAATGAGTTCACGAGAACCTTTTCACCCGCTTTCCCGTCCAGCTAGAGAGCCGGGGCTTTCGTGGGAGAAAAAGGCTCCTGTGTCTGATTGGCTGGGCGGATTGCAAACCACGCCCCGTAAAACTCCCAAAAATGTTGTAAAGCCGCCATTTTATTTGCTCACATTAGCATTATTAGCATTAGCGCAGAAACGCAGAGAGACTAACTTATGGCAACACAAAAAAAAACATGGGAGCGGTGGAGATGAGGAGGTGTCGGCGTTCTGGCGATTTACTCGGAAGGCTTCAGTAGAAACACCGTGTCCTGATTAAGCTTTAAAAAGACTTCACTTCCTGTTTGAAACAATCCTCTTTACTTTGCAGAGGAGGAGTAACTCTGCTAGAGCTGCGTCCTCATATTGACTCACATGCAAAATAAGTGCTTCATTCATTAAACTCTTTTATTCATGAGTCATTCATATCCAAAACAAAATATTGTTATTATTGTTGTCCTGCATTATTACTTTAAAGTAGAGACACTACATACTGATATACACCTGAACATCAGCAGGAGAGGACTCTTTAAAGTAGAGACACTACATACTGATATACACCTGAACATCAGCAGGTGAGGACTCTTTAAAGTAGAGACACTACATACTGATATACACCTGAACATCAGCAGGAGAGGACTCTTTAAAGTAGAGACACTACATACTGATATACACCTGAACATCAGCAGGAGAGGACTCTTTAAAGTAGAGACACTACATACTGATATACACCTGAACATCAGCAGGAGAGGACTCTTTAAAGTAGAGACACTACATACTGATATACACCTGAACATCACCAGGAGAGCACTCTTTAAAGTAGAGACACTACATACTGATATACACCTGAACATCAGCAGGAGAGGACTCTTTAAAGTAGAGACACGACATACTGATATACACCTGAACATCAGCAGGTGAGGACTCTTTAAAGTAGAGACACTACATACTGATATACACCTGAACATCAGCAGGAGAGGACTCTTTAAAGTAGAGACACTACATACTGATATACACCTGAACATCAGCAGGAGAGGACTCTTTAAAGTAGAGACACTACATACTGATATACACCTGAACATCAGCAGGAGAGGACTCTTTAAGTAGAGACACTACATACTGATATACACCTGAACATCAGCAGGAGAGGACTCTTTAAAGTAGAGACACTACATACTGATATACACCTGAACATCAGCAGGAGAGGGACTCTTTAAAGCAGAGACACTACATACTGATATACACCTGAACATCAGCAGGAGAGGACTCTTTAAAGCAGAGACACTACATACTGATATACACCTGGACATCAGCAGGAGAGGACTCTTTAAAGTAGAGACACTACATACTGATATACACCTGAACATCAGCAGGAGAGGACTCTTTAAAGTAGAGACACTACATACTGATATACACCTGAACATCAGCAGGAGAGGACTCTTTAAAGTAGAGACACTACATACTGATATACACCTGGACATCAGCAGGAGAGGACTCTTTAAAGTAGAGACACTACATACTGATATACACCTGAACATCAGCAGGAGAGGACTCTTTAAAGTAGAATCTCTGGAATAGGACTCGTTGTTATTTCTCTGTTATAATAAAACCGTCCTCACTCTGCACACTTTCGATTTCCAGCCTGAGGACGGCGACTGAATTCAGATTTATCTCGGCTCATTTTCTTTTACCGGCCGCCTCTTCATCTTTTGAACTTTAATCACGGCTCAGGATAAGGAAAGGAGACCCGGGCTTTAGGACAACACTGCAGGTAGCTCACAGGTAATAAGAACTCCGTCTGCAGCACAAATCCTCTGAGACCTTCAATCCTGCACGATATAACCTGGAAATAACCTTTCAGTGGCTCCTAGACCGAATATCACCGACAGAAAGACTAGATTTAGCCTATGACATAAAAACAGATGAAATCAGGAAATCTCAATATTTGAACATTTGAAAAACAGCATCTTCTGCTATATTTGCTTTAGCTTAGCGGTGGTGACGTGAAGTCATGTGACCGTGCTGTAGTTCCTTTATAGCCCTACATTAGCCTCCTTTAGCTGAGCGGTGGTGACGTGAAGTCATGTGACCGAGCTGTAGTTCCTTTATAGACCAACATTAGCCGCCTTTAGCTTAGCGGTGGTGACGTGAAGTCATGTGACCGTGCTGTAGTTCCTTTATAGCCCAACATTAGCCTCCTTTAGCTTAGCGGTGGTGACGTGAAGTCATGTGACCGTGCTGTATTTCCTTTATAGCCCAACATAAGCCTCCTTTAGCTTAGCGGTGGTGATGTGAAGTCATGTGACCGTGCTGTAGTTCCTCTATAGCCCAACATTAGCCACCTTTAGCTTAGCGGGGGTGACGTGAAGTCATGTGACTGTGCTGTAGTTCCTTTATAGCCCAACATTAGCCGCCTTTAGCTTAGCGGTGGTGACGTGAAGTCATGTGACCGTGCTGTAGTTCCTTTATAGCCCAACATTAGCCACCTTTAGCTTAGGCAGTGGTGACGTGAAGTCATGTGACCGTGCTGTAGTTCCTTTATAGCCCAACATTAGCCGCCTTTAGCTTAGCGGTGGTGACGTGAAGTCATGTGACCGTGCTGTAGTTCCTTTATAGCCCAACATTAGCCTCCTTTAGCTTAGCGGTGGTGACGTGAAGTCATGTGACCGTGCTGTAGTTCCTTTATAGCCCAACATTAGCCACCTTTAGCTTAGCGGTGGTGAAGTCATGTGACCGTGCTGTAGTTCCTTTATAGCCCAACATTAGCCGCCTTTAGCTTAGCAGTGGTGACGTGAAGTCATGTGACCGTGCTGTAGTTCCTTTATAGCCCAACATTAGCCGCCTTTAGCTTAGCGGTGGTGACGTGAAGTCATGTGACCGTGCTGTAGTTCCTTTATAGCCCAACATTAGCCTCCTTTAGCCTAGCGGTGGTGACGTGAAGTCATGTGACCGTGCTGTAGTTCCTTTATAGCCCAACATTAGCTTTTTACTGATCGATAAATTGACCCCCTCTCATGGGGTAAACAACCCTTTTCTTTGTGAAATGTCACCGAGTTCCTCCATAAAGCAGCTTCTCTGTTATTATGCAGCTTCTTATTCTGCTTCACATGTGCTCTAATGCGTCCCCACGCCACAGATCTAAAAACACACACAGCTTGGATCCTCGATCATACAGAGAATATAAAGAGAGCAGATAACCCGGGGATATCTTTCACAATGTTCACAGGATCCACGGGGTGTTTGATGGACACATATTTTACCCTCTCATGCGTATAGAGGGGTTTATATGTGTGATACGTCGCTGTATTGACGTCATCACTGAGGGTTAGAGCACACACACACACACACACACACACACACACACACACCCTTTGATGTGAGCGTTATACATTCATGAAAAAGTGTTTTATCCAGGTGAGATTTTCCGACTGAATGGAGGAGGGACAACGGAAAGAGAAAGAAGAAGGGGAGCGATGGGGGGAGGGCATTTATTATATATATTGTAGTGCGAAGTGCACATTTAAACTTTAACGTCTCATTTTTAATAGAAAATATTTGTATTATATTTAATATTTGATTGGAAATGTACTTTAAACAGATTTTTTAATTTAATGTTTAATTTAATGGACATTTTACATTAACTTCTTGTGTTTTAATAAATATTTGTATTATATTTAATATTTGATTGGAAATGTACTTTAAACAGATTTTTTAATTTAATGTTTAATTTAATGGACATTTTACATTAACTTCTTGTGTTTTAATAAATATTTGTATTATATTGAATTAAATTATACCCTTTATTGAACATTTTAATATAACTTACATTTTATATAAATATTTGTATTATTCATTTATTCTACCTGAACTTCTAGTGTTTTTATAAATATTTTTAAATGTATTTTAATTGTATTCTTACCCAAATTAAAACGCGTATTGTGTTGTTGCACGTGTGAATAATGGCCTTTAGTATTCAGTATTTCCCACGGTCCCACGGGGTCGTCCTCTCACCTTGAACTTGTTCCCGACGCTGATGAAGCCCAGTTTTCCCGCCTTCTGCTTCACGTCTTTGCTGTTGTTTGAATTCTCGAAAAGCTCTCGGACGAAACGGTCCTTCGACTCGCTGATGAGACATTCGAGAGACATGTGGAGCGCGTCGTTGTTCTTCTCCACAAACCCGGTCTGAAAAACATTTTTAAAAAACAGATTAAGAAACTAAACATCATGCAGAAAAACACTCGCATATACAAAGCAGTAAGAGCTCTAGACATCATCAGTAAAACCACCATACCACTAAAGATGTTCTAATTCAAATGTAAATGCAATATGGAAATCAGTGCAACAACAGTGATCTCTGACCACATTTAAGCTTGCCATCATCTCATTGGTCCGTTTCTTTACTCGTTAGGGTTTTCCACATTTCAGTAATCAAAGAAAAGTAATCACTGATGTGACATTCGTTTCATGATGTTCAGTGAACGCACCGTTTCGTAGCACACGGCTCCTGCAAAGTGTCTGATAATAAATCCTTCATCGTCCCTCACGTTCCTGTGCACCGCCAGCTTAGACTTCCTGGGTACCTGAGGGACACACACACACACACACACACGTTAATTCCAGCCCCGTCAATCACTCTGTGCTGGAAATGCAGATTAAGAGTCGTGTTGATTAATTTCACTTTAAGCTACAACAACATCACTCAAACTGTGTCGGCTTTATTCATAAGACTGAAAACACTTACTGGTTTGTCTGTATGTTCAGACTTTAGTGTGTTTGAATGAAAACACATCTATTACAACTGAACCTTGGAATTCAGTTATTGCTGGAAAAACAAGAATATAAACCACAAAGCGCTTGCTGAGGGAAGTTGAAGCTTGTAATCACCAGCTCTGACTACGGTCTGATCCGGCTGGGAGTCAATGGATCTGCATTTTCCTTGTTGTTCACAGTTTGAATCTTTATTAAGTCGCTTTGGATAAAAGCGTCAGCGAAATGAAACGTAATGTAATGGATGAACAGTAAGTGAACTCATCTCATTTCTGTGACCTGTACGAGTCACTGCCTCATAATCAGCTTTAATGTAACCCTAAATATATTACATTTATACTTTGCCCTGTGGTCTTTACAGATTTGAGAGCGACTTAACTCATTGGTTTCTCAACGTAACAACACCAGACTGAACACGCGAATCAGTCCCATTCAGGAAGAGGACTTCTGGTCAGTTATCATTCTCGGTCCCAGCCATACGAAACTGGAACTCTCGACCCACTCAAATCAAAGACAAGCATAGCCCACCTTTACCGCTCACTTAAAAACATGTGTGTTGTGATCGTGGACTTTAAACTAAATAAAAAAATAGCTGACGAAATTAACACGGCATGACACTATAAACAAATGCACTAAACTAAACTCACGGTGAGGCGGAAGTGGTTCTTGTGCTTGTTGTGCACGGTGTCGGTGAAGTGCTGGTCGCTGGGCTGAGGGAGGCGGTTCTCCTCGTCCAGGATGTCCAGCACGCCCACCATCTTCGCCTCCACCAGATCTGTGCAGGGAAACGGGAGAAGCATCAAATGTCTTCGTCCAAGACCACAGTCAAGAAAGCAAAGATGCAAGAAATCGTCAAGTTCCATTACACGGCAGGAAAGGGACAAGTCCCAATTAGAGACCTGAGTAAAGACCAACAAGTCCCAATTAAAGACCTGAGTAAAGACCAACAAGTCCCAATTAAAGACCTGAGTAAAAACCAACAAGTCCCAATTAGAGACCTGAGTAAAGACCAACAAGTCCCAATTAGAGACCTGAGTAAAGACCAACAAGTCCCAATTAAAGACCTGAGTAAAGACCAACAAGTCCCAATTAGAGACCTGAGTAAAGACCAACAAGTCCCAATTAAAGACCTGAGTAAAGACCAACAAGTCCCAATTAGAGACCTGAGTAAAGACCAACAAGTCCCAATTAGAGACCTGAGTAAAGACCAACAAGTCCCAATTAAAGACCTGAGTAAAAACCAACAAGTCCCAATTAAAGACCTGAGTAAAGACCAACAAGTCCCAATTAAAGACCTGAGTAAAAACCAACAAGTCCCAATTAGAGACCTGAGTAAAGACCAACAAGTCCCAATTAGAGACCTGAGTAAAGACCAACAAGTCCCAATTAAAGACCTGAGTAAAGACCAACAAGTCCCAATTAAAGACCTGAGTAAAGACCAACAAGTCCCAATTAAAGACCTGAGTAAAGACCAACAAGTCCCAATTAAAGACCTGAGTAAAGACCAACAAGTACGATATTGGAGACAAGTCCCACGTCAAGACAGACAGAAAAGTAATTTACCAAATTGAGACAAGTTGCCTAAAAAGTCAAAAGTCCCAGTTAAAAGCTCAGTTTTGTGACTTTCAGAACCGCAAGACCCAAACCATCTCTGGAAGAGTCCAGTTACGAGTCACGTCTCGTGTCAAGACCTGAAACAAGATCTAAAAGTCAGAGGTCAGTACCAGAGTCAAAGTTCACAAGTACCATGTCACGTCCCAAGTTTAGAAGGTCAAGTCCCACATAAAGTCACATGTCAAAACCAACAAGTCCCAATCTAACCAACCAGTCCCAATCTAACCAACCAGTCCTGCCAAGTTAAGAGCTGGAATACAAGACGATTAAGTCACAAGTAAAACCACAATTCAAGACCATCAAGCACAATGTCCTATAACAAGACCAACGAGTCCCAAATAAAGACAGATTGTAAGTTAGTCCTAAAGCAGCACCGAGTTGAGTTACTGGTAGTTTCATAATGCATGATGGACAGATGGTGCTAAATAAATAACCATTCCCAAATGTGTTTTGTGCAGACGGGGATATTTTCCATTAGTTTCCAATCTTTGTTAACATTTCTACTTCGTCTTGCACGCGGTCATGTCTCTCCTGTCTGTACAGATTTCATTTTCTGCTACATAAAGTGCGATGTTAATGTCCTCTCTGCTGTTTGTGTGGACAGAGTAGCTGCTGCTCGATCAAACATCCCAGTGATCTACAGTTCATCGGGTCAGTGAACACAGCTCAGAGCTACAGGCTGTATCAAAGCATCTAATATCGATGCCGTTTCAGAGCTGGACATCAGCAAAAAGCATAATTAACCTCCTTCAATCTGTAATCCCCTCACGTCCATCTGCCTCCGTGTTTATGAAGACACGTTGCAGGCAGGACAGGAGGTCACATGCCTCTTTGCTTTGTCTGTTCATGAAACAGCGAAGAGGCTCGGAGGTCAAACTGTGTAGAGGCGGCTCTCTAAAAACAGAGGGCTCCGAGCCAGCAGCACATTAAGAGCCATCATGAGAAGCACTCTGCTGTTAGGGGCTCGTAAACACAACTTCTACTCATGGGTAGCTCCACAAGATTGGAAAAAGGAAATAAAAACAGGGCTTCACAAAGCAGGAGCTGCCTTTAACCCCCTCAGAGGAAGTTATAGAGATTAGGTGACTTAAATATTGGCTATCAGATCGATATTAAGTCCAAAGTCAACCTCCATACTTTAGGACCAAACTGTTGAAGTTCTGGTTCAATGGAAAGACTTTTAAGTCCCAAGAAACACCAACTAGTACAAAGTAAAAACAGGGAAGTACCAAGTCAAACACTGAGAGTACGGACCAGCAAATCTAACAACAGGACAGGAAGGTCAGTAAGACTAACAAGCCCTGATTGAAGACAAGTCAAGAACAACAAGTCCCAGGTCAAGACTTCTGTTAGGGGCTCGTTGCCACATCTTCTGCTCATGGATAGCTCGAGATCAGGGATGGGCAAATGGCAGCCCTCAGATTAACTTATAAACAACGTAATTGTCATAATTGTATTACTTGTAGTACTGACACCGTCCACTAGACTCCTAGTTACGTCGCGAGCTGCGTACATGATTTCGTTCGGGAGCCAAATAGCGCAAAGTAATCTGTGACGCGTTTGTGTGTATTGTGTTCCCGGGGGGGCAACCCTCACAAGACACACCAGCTGTTGTTACGCCTGCTGTGACGTTGAGTTGCCGCTTGTAATTATGGCGAAGCTTCAAAGTTGTATTTTTCCTCTGAATTTGGCGAAACAAGTTTAATATTCTATAATAATAATTTATTTGAAATCAGATGAAAACAAACTGTCACAGACCCTGCCGTGTTATCTATGATTACTACGCTTTTCATTCATAATGTCAGCCGGAGGGAGGGGGGGGCGGCGCTGAGGAACAGCAGAGTGCGGGCTGACAGGTGTCTGTGTGGACACTCCCCTTATTGTGCATCAGCAGAGGCTACAAGTGTCTTAGGTTCAAGTTAGACAGCTAACGTCTGGGTTAGTGTTCATGACTTCATGTTTATGTCACCTTAATGGTTAATCTCAATACACACACATTTTCCGTGCTTTCCAATAGTTTAAAATAGTTTTATTCCACTGTTCAATAACCTGTTCAACACAAACATGCCACTTCTAAAAGTTAACTGATATTTGTTTGTTGAGCTTATTCGAGGATGTTCCCTGAAAGACTGTAAAATGTCGAAGATGTCAGACTTAGTATATTTGTTAATAATTACATACAACACATGGAATTGTGTGTGTGTGTGTTCCAAGTGAATCTGCGGCCCCCTGGTGGCCAGTACATACATTGTGTGGCCCCCACCACCATCTAAGTTGCCCATCCCTGCTCTAGAAGATAGAAAAGACACTCAAGAACTCAAGTCTAAGTTCAAAGACTTTACGACCAAACAGTTGAAGTTCGGGTTCAAGTCGAAGACCTTTAAAGTCCTAAGAAACACCAGTACCAGAAGTACCACATTACGTCTGAAGTAAAAACAAGATCTACAGATCCGGGGTCAAGGTCTAAAAGAAGTCCGGAGTAAAGACCAAGAAGACCAGGACAGAAAGGGGGACTCAACCCCAACGAGTCCCAATTTACCAGTTAAGGCAGAACAGGGTAGCATCATGAAGTCAGAGTAAACACTGACAAGTACAAAAGATCCCAGGTTAAGATCTAGAAGACAGGAAGGCTGCAAGACCCAGTTTATTTATATGTATTTAGACTTCTTGCACTATTTTGTATGTTATTGTTTGAGGAGCTCCGGTCAGAAGAATTTCATTGCCATTTCTACTCTGCAGCTTTGAGCATATGACGATAAAACCTTTGAATCTTTAAGACAGGAAGGGTGGCAAGGGATGTCAAGTTAAGAACAACCCAGAACAAGACTAGGAAGTCACAAATCCAGTCCAGTCCTACGTCAGGAGGGAACAGTTGAAGTTTCACGGTAACTGCTAATGTGTGGTTAGGAGTCGAGTGTCTGTCTAGTGGCTGTTGTTATTTACCTTACACATGATTAACAATCCCAAACACATCATCAGTCTGGTTCTCCGAGCTGCTCTGAGTGCGTCTTCTTACCTATGCAGTCCTGGTTGTCGACGTAGTGGACCTCGTTGACTCCGAGACCCTCCCTGTGGTACAGCTCTTGCTCCTGGAATACAGACGACAGGGTTTATAATGAGAAGCCTTAACGATGTGCTAACGAGCAGCAGGGCGAGTCTGCGCTTCAGCCTCTTCCAGCTCTCTGCAAAGTGAGATTTAAGGTGCTTTATGCTCCACAGAGTTATCCGTTAAGGTGCAAATATATTCAAATTATGGGTTTAGGCTCAAATGAGGCGTCTAACATTTGAATGAACGTCCAAAATATCGTTACGGTTCTAATGATGCTTCATGTTCAAGAAGTTCAAACCGGTCCAGTGATCAGGTGGATTGTAAATTATCTAAAACTTAACTTGTAGTTTAATAGAAGAAAACAGTGATTTTAGGGGTCTAATTCTATAGAGAGGTGAAGCCCCTCCCCTTCCGGTGGATCTCCATGGGACCCTATTTCTGAAAAAGTATGATTGAAGTCGACGGAGAGAGAAAGATTATCTCTCGATCCCGTTTGAATTGAGCCACGAATTACACATATGATGTTTGTCCATTTAAAAGACAATTTGGAAGTCCAGAAAATTAAAATGTCGTGAAACTGTGAAGTAACACTTTGTTTGTGTGAAACCGCTCAATGAACTACATCTCCCACCTCGCACCACACACCCAGACGGCCGTCACGTTGGAACATTTCACTTCTTTCTTTCAGAACGAGGCGGAAAGTATTAAAAGAGGTGAAAATCACTCCAAGTCTGGGCACGTTGAGAGCTGTGCACACACGAGGGGAGTTAGTCGGTTCTAAGAGCCAGCATGCGGGACCGGGACTCTGGGATTTGTAGTCTTTCTAGTTGCGTATTTTTCATAGTCTTATATTTTAACAGTTTTACGACAAACTGTGACTTTTTTTACATTTTTTACTATTTTCTCCAAATGTTAGACGTCTCATTTGACCCTAAACTCGTCATCTTGAACTCGCCCAAACAGATAAATGTTTCAGTAACATCGTGCATAAAAGCCGCCTCCTCGAATAGAGAGGCGAAGTCCCTCCCCTTCCGGTGGGACCCATGGGACCTTATTTCGCAAAAAGTTTGCATTGAAGTCAATGGAGAGAGAAAGATTATCCTTTGATCCCGTTTGAATTGAGCCACGAATTACACAAATGCTGTCAATTTAAAAGATAATTTCCATGTAAAAAAAGTCACAGTTTGTCGTAAAACTGTTGAAATATAAGACGATGAAAGATACGCAACTAGAAAGACTACAAATCCCAGAGTCCCGGTCCCGCATGCTGGCTCTTAGGAACCGACTGACTCCCCTTGTGTGTGCACAGCTCTCAACGTGCCCAGACTGGGAGTGATTTTCACCTCGTTTAATACTTTCCGCCTCGTTCTGAAAGAAAGAAGTGAAATGTTTCAACGTGACGGCCGTCTTGGTGTGTGGAGCGAGGTGGGAGATGTAGTTCATTGAGCGGTTTCACACAAACAAAGTGTTACTTCACAGTTTTACGACATTTTAATTTTCTAGACTTTCAAAATTATCTTTTAAATTGACAAACATCATGTGTGTAATTCGTGGCTCAATTCAAACGGGATCAAAAGATAATCTTTCTCTCTCCATTGACTTCAACACAAACCTTTTGCGAAATAAGGTCCCATGAGTCCCACCGGAAGGGGAGGGACTTCGCCTCTCTATTCGAGGAGGCGGCTTTTATGCACGATGTTACTGAAACCTTTATCTGTTTGGGCGAGTTCGAGATGAGGAGTTTAGGGTCAAATGAGACGTCTAACATTTGGAGAAAATAGTCAACAAGACGATCAGAACGAACGTCCGAAATACCGTTAAGGTTTTAATGATGCTTCATGTTTAAGAACCGGTCTGGCTCCAGTGATCAGATACTTATAGAGTTAATGTTTTCAAACTGTAATTTAACTAACGGTGACATTTCAGACCTCGGTGTCGTCAACTTAGCAGCGTTTTCTTCAAGTTTGTTCGTCTAATTATATTAGAAAAGGCGGCTTTTATGCACGATGTTACCGACAGATACATCTGTTTGGGCGAGTACGAGATGAGGAGTTCAGGGTCAAATGAGGCGTCTAACATTTGGAGAATAAAAGGCAACAAGACGATCAGAACGAACGTCCGAAATACCGTTAAGAGAACAGGTATGGCTCCAGTGATCAGGTGTAATTGATCAGTGGCTCTGGTTCGGTCGGAGCTCTCCAGACGGCGGTGAAATGATTATGGATGCTGCAGCTTTCTGAGCACTCGAGTGCCTTCTGGTTCGTTATGTGAATACCCGGAGTTAGAGAAATGATATATATCGAGCATCATTATTTTCCGAAAGACGGCCTGTAATGGTTGTTTGGGGGCTGAAGACGTCTGGAGAGTTTCCTCTGAATATAAAAGACCAAACGTTAACAGAAAGCAACAACAACTCTCTTCACTTCATTCGGCAGCTTGATTTTCAGAAACACCCAGGAAGTAACCTGGCTTTCATTGAGGTAAACAGTAATCAGTGAAATGTGCACTTTCAAAAAAAATGTTTTGAAATCTTCTTGAAAAGTGTGGAAGCTTTTACTCCGCACGATGTGGGGACACCTCATCAGATAAGTGTTTCCAATAGGCGCATTCACACCGCAGTACTTTTCCCACAAAGGTTCATGCGAACTTAGTTCATGAGAACTCTTTAGTTCTCATGAACTAAGTACAGATCGCGTTCACACCGGAATAAGTCCCTGGGGGAGGATTAGGCAAATGAAGCCGCTGACGTCACTTCTTCTTCTTCTGCTTTGGGTTTACTGGCAGGCCGCAAACCACTTCACGGCGTATACTGCCCCCCGGAGTCCCCGGCCGGAAGTCCCCGGAGTTGGGGAAGGCTTCAGTAGAAGCTGCTGGGACTCCCAGCAGCTTCTACTGAAGCCTTCCGAGTAAATCGCCAGAACGCCGACACCTCCTCATCTCCACCGCTCCCATGTTTTATGTTGTGTTGCCATAAGTTAGTCTCTCTGCGTTTCTGCGCTGGGCTAATGCTAATGCTAATAATGCTAATGCTAATCATGCTAATGCGAGGATAATAAAATGGCGGCTTCACAAAACTTTTTGGAAGTTTTACGGGGCGTGGTTTGCAATCCGCCCAGCCAATCAGACATATAGCTCTTTTCTCACAAAAGAGCCGCTCGAAAGCCCCTGCTCTCTAGCAGGGACGGGGAGCGGGTAAAAAGGTTCTCATGAACTACTTTTAGTACCGGCTCTTTTTGGTGTGAACGTGATAAAAGAGTTCTCATGAACTAAGTTCTCATGAACCTTTGTGGGAAAAGTACCGCAGTGTGAATGCGCCTAATAAGAAGAAGCACCTGATGGATGGAGGAGGGACACGCCGTGACTCTGACCCACAGACCTCACCTCTTTCAGGATGCGCTCGTTGAAGAACTGCTGCAGCTTCTCGTTGCAGTAGTTGATGCAGAACTGCTCGAAGCTGTTGTGTTCAAAGTACTCTGCAGGAACATCAGAGAGTTAGAGAGGCCGCAAAGCACTCACAGAAGATCTTAGGAAAGCACAGCTCTTTCATTATCCTTCTCTCATCTTATTGCACTTCTGATTTCTGCTTCTACTCGTCCGTCCATTCCTGCAACAGGACTCTGTATGTGCATTAATAACTGTACTGCTGTCAGAGCACACTTCATCCTGCACTGCTACACTTATACTACGTGTCTACTTGAATGTGTGCTTCAAAGCTGCCTCTTTAAATTCTATATGGTCACTGTTACGGCCCCCGCCTCCTCTCTGCCCAGTAACCTTTCTCCAAGTGTCTGCAGCTGTGTGTTATATGTATATGAGCCGTGCCGTTGCCCTAGCTTCCTGTCCCTCCCCCGGTAGGCGTGACCAAAGATCTGGATTGGAGCATGCCGGGCCGACTCTCCAATCCCCGCACACACCTCCCGGGAAAGACACAAGCCATTTCTCAATATCGAGTAAGCATGCTGCAGAGCCCTACGTCATCGAGTGGCCGAAGGACTGTTTAAATGCCCAGCATTCGGCGCCACTCGATGACGTAGTATACTTGAAATAGTGGCTCTGCAGCCGGTGTACTCCACATTGAGAAACGGCCGATGTGTGCGCCTCAGTTAGTCGAGAGAGGTCTGAATCTGTGGCAGACGTCTCTCGGTACTCTCTCCGTACATATTCTGTGCTGGTTCTGTTAACGGCGGTTAAATAGGTTGTGTGTGTATTTGTGTTTATACTTGTCACTCTGTTCATCTTAAAGAACAACGTTAGCTGTGTTTAACTTGTCTCCAGGCTGTCAACACGTCTTTAAAGAGTCTCCCTTAGTTCCTTTTGTTTACCATTTAAACCGGTGCCTTTTTGGCGCCCTTTTCATTAAACAACTTCCAATTGACCAATTCCAACTGGTTATGTTATTTTCCCCGAGCCGGGACGTAACAGTCACTATATTTAAAACAAATCTATGTTAAGCTTAAACCGTGCTATCTTGCGTTCTCTATTAATATGAAAGATTAATAACAGGTGCATACCAAGTCATTGTTTAACCTGCAGGACTATTCTCCCCTCCTCATGCTGCTGTGACAGAGGAAAGTCCTCTTTGTGGGACGAATAAAGGGTTCCTGACTCTGATTTTCGGACACTTACCAAATCCGGCGATGTCCAGGACCCCGATGAAGTTGGCGGAGGATTGGAAGGGGAAGCACTGGTTGGCGCGCGTCACCACGTGGTCGAACAGCCGGCTGTAAACCGCCTTCGCCAGCGCGTCGCGGGCGTTGTTCGCCTGCTCCACCTTCAGAGGAACTCTTTAAAACACAGGAGGAAGAGGAGGGTCAGAGTGAGGATTTACAGGAGAGGAGAGGGAAGTACACACATCCTTTACTCAAGTAGAAGTACACACATCCTTTACTCAAGTAGAAGTACAGATACTCGTGTTTAAAGATACTCTGGTGAAAGTAGAAGTACTGACTAAACTTCTTTCCTCAAGTGAAAGTAAAGAGGCTTTGAAGTGTGCTTCAGTAAAAAGTACCCATAGCTAGCAGCTGTTTTAAAGAGTACCTGACCTCCCTTTATATCAATAGAACAATAATGTCATTGTTAGCTAATGAATGTTTCCATGCTGAACAACGGCAACGTTTCCATTGGTCCCTCTTCTTTAGAGAAGACCAGGAAGTGATGGATACACGGATCGTGTTCAAATCAATAGGCACGCAATGACTCTAAAGAATAATGATCACGCCACCAAACACACATTCAGACTAAAGGAACCAGCTGTTTGGGAAATGAGAGAAGTAGAAAGTACAGGTATTTGGGTTCAACATGTAAGAAGTAGAAAGTACAGGTATTTGAGTTCAACATGTAAGAAGTAGAAAGTACAGGTATTTGGTTCAACATGTAAGAAGTAGAAAGTACAGGTATTTGAGTTCAACATGTAAGAAGTAGAAAGTACAGGTATTTGAGTTCAACATGTAAGAAGTAGAAAGTACAGGTATTTGAGTTCAACATGTAAGAAGTAGAAAGTACAGGTATTTGAGTTCAACATGTAAGAAGTAGAAAGTACAGGTATTTGAGTTCAACATGTAAGAAGTAGAAAGTACAGGTATTTGGTTCAACATGTAAGAAGTAGAAAGTACAGGTATTTGAGTTCAACATGTAAGAAGTAGAAAGTACAGGTATTTGAGTTCAACATGTAAGAAGTAGAAAGTACAGGTATTTGAGTTCAACATGTAAGAAGTAGAAAGTACAGGTATTTGGTTCAACATGTAAGAAGTAGAAAGTACAGGTATTTGAGTTCAACATGTAAGAAGTAGAAAGTACAGGTATTTGAGTTCAACATGTAAGAAGTAGAAAGTACAGGTATTTGAGTTCAACATGTAAGAAGTAGAAAGTACAGGTATTTGGTTCAACATGTAAGAAGTAGAAAGTACAGGTATTTGAGTTCAACATGTAAGAAGTAGAAAGTACAGGTATTTGAGTTCAACATGTAAGAAGTAGAAAGTACAGGTATTTGAGTTCAACATGTAAGAAGTAGAAAGTACAGGTATTTGAGTTCAACATGTAAGAAGTAGAAAGTACAGGTATTTGAGTTCAACATGTAAGAAGTAGAAAGTACAGGTATTTGGTTCAACATGTAAGAAGTAGAAAGTACAGGTATTTGGTTCAACATGTAAGAAGTAGAAAGTACAGGTATTTGAGTTCAACATGTAAGAAGTAGAAAGTACAGGTATTTGGTTCAACATGTAAGAAGTAGAAAGTACAGGTTTTCATGTACAGGTATTTGAGTTCAACATGTAAGAAGTAGAAAGTACAGGTATTTGAGTCAACATGTAAGAAGTAGAAAGTACAGGTATTTGAGTTCAACATGTAAGAAGTAGAAAGTACAGGTATTGAGTTCAACATGTAAGAAGTAGAAAGTACAGGTATTTGGAGTTCAACATGTAAGAAGTAGAAAGTACAGGTATTTGAGTTCAACATGTAAGAAGTAGAAAGTACAGGTATTTGAGTTCAACATGTAAGAAGTAGGAAAGTACAGGTATTTGTGTTCAACATGTAAGAAGTAGAAAGTACAGGGTATTTGGAGTTCAACATGTAAGAAGTAGAAAGTACAGGTATTTGAGTTCAACATGTAAGAAGTAGAAAGTACAGGTATTTGAGTTCAACAATGTAGAAGTAGAAAGTACAGGTATTTGTGTTCAACATGTAAGAAGTAGAAAGTACAGGTATTTGGTTCAACATGTAAGAAGTAGAAAGTACAGGTATTTGGGTTCAACATGTGAGAAGTAGAAAGTACAGGTATTTGACACAACTCTCTCGCTTGGGGCTGGTGTTGCTGGGACTGGTGTTGCTGGGACTGGTGTTCCTGGGACTGGTGTTGCTGGGACTGGTGTTGCTGGGACTGGTGTTGCTGGGGCTGGTGTTGCTGGGGCTGGTGTTGCTGGGGCTGGTGTTGCTGGGGCTGGTGTTGCTGGGGCTGGTGTTGCTGGGACTGGTGTTGCTGGGGCAGCAGGGGTCGCGTTAACCGAATATTTTTTTTAACAAGGACTGTCTCAGGTGAGACAGCTTTTATGCGCAGCTCCACTTGCTTGGAACAATCCTCAGCAGGAATTGAAACTGAGCGATCTCATTCCTCTGCATGTCTTTAAAGCTAGGCTAAAGGAAATGCTCGTTGATACTATGGGCACTTGTAAAAGTCTATAACTATGTAAATGTATCCTGTAAATATAATGTATGATGTCCTTTATTGTTTTATGTTTCATGTGGAACCTCTATGCTGCAGCTCTCCCTTGAAAAAGAGATCTATGACCTCAAGGGACCAATCGGGTTAAATAAAGGTTTGAAATTAAAGGAACAATGACGGAAAGATCTGAAAGCATTCTGTCATTCTGACGGATTAGAACAAACACGGAACAGCCTCCCCGCAGCGAGGCTCTGGTTGTTTTTCGACAAATAGCAAGGACTAAAATAGTGCGGACACATTCATGTTATTAAATGTGAGCAGATGGACAGGGAACTAAAGAAGCACTCGTGACTTCCTGCACAGAGTCTGATCTGTTTAGGACAGCTCTACAAAACAAGACATGTACCTTTCTGCTCTGGGAGATCTGCATTTGCCTCTGACGTATATCTGTGGAACAATGACTGCACTGAATGCACACTGGGACTGAGAGGGGAGTGGAGGTGTGACTCGGCAGCAGATCATTGTGTTGTCGACAGCAGGAGAGAGAGACGTGGCTTCAGAGAGCGCTTTGCAGGTATTGTAATTGCTTCTGACTGCGTGAGAGAGCACGGTTCAATAGCTGCAGACAAAGGAGATGACCCGAGCGCGGGGCCAAGAGAAAGTGAATGAATCTGAAGTTTGTGAAGCTGCAGTGCGGAGGAACGCTCCGAGAGACACAGCATCTCCTCTGCTCAGAGGAAGGGAACACAGGTCTGAGAGACACGGCATCTCCTCTGCTCAGAGGAAGGGAACACAGCTCTGAGAGACACAGCATCTCCTCTGCTCAGAGGAAGGGAACACAGGTCTGAGAGACACAGCATCTCCTCTGCTCAGAGGAAGGGAACACAGGTCTGAGAGACACAGCATCTCCTCTGCTCAGAGGAAGGGAACACAGGTCTGAGAGACACAGCATCTCCTCTGCTCAGAGGAAGGGAACACAGGTCTGAGAGACACAGCATCTCCTCTGCTCAGAGGAAGGGAACACAGCTCTGAGGGCGAGTCTTTAAACGGTGTTTTCAGACACACTGATGAGAGGGGCGTGCAATCATGCAGCCTTTAAAGCTATTTTTGATTTATTCTTTAAAAAAAAAATATTCTATGAGGCCCCGCCCCCCGCACACAGAACGAGCAGGCGGCCGGCCCCCCCCGCACACAGAGACAGAGTGAGGCCCCGCCCCCCACACACAAGAGAGAGGCCCCCCCCACACACAGAAAGACAGAGAAAGTGAGGCCCCGCCCCCCGCACACAGAAAGAGAGGCCCCGCCCCCCGCACACAGAGACAGAGTGAGGCCCCGCCCCCCGCACACACAGAGAGAGGGCCCCACCCCCGCACACAGAAAGACAGAGAGAAAGAGAGGCCCCGCCCCCCGCACACAGAGAGAGAGGCCCCGCACCCTGCACACAGAAAGAGAGTGAGGCCCCGCCCCCCGCACACAGAGACAGAGTGAGGCCCCGCCCCCACACACACAGAGAGAGGCCCGCCCCCCCACACACACAGAGAGAGGCCCCGCCCCCACACACAGAAAGACAGAGAAAGTGAGGCCCCGCCCCCCGCACACACAGAGAGAGGCCCCACCCCCGCACACAGAAGACAAGAGAAAGAGAGGCCCCTCCCCCCGCACACACAGAGACAGAGTGAGCCCCGCCCCCCGCAAACAGAGACAGAGTGAGGCCCCGCCCCCTGCTGAAGAAGCTCAAAACACAACGGAGAACACACAGGGATTCTAGCCTCTGCAGACCGTTAACATGCATCAACACCTACAGAACACACTACAGGAGAGGCAACACCCCAAAAATCTCCATAGCATGTTCCAAACCACATCAAGGATCCTCTCTGAAACAGCATGGAGCTCAAACTCTCTCTCTCTCAGGTTTACCACAAGGTGACTTCCTGTTGACTTCCTGCTTCTTCACACTCTCTCCAGCACAGGTTAGCTCTGAGTGTTAGCATGCTAATGTAAACACAGACCATATCACTTCCAGAACACCTCATTGTTTCTGACAGCAACGCTTCTGATTGGCCCGTGGGTCTAAAGCCCGCCCACATTTTAGTAATGTCGTCATGACGCAGCAAATCTGGATCAGCTCCGTTGTTCCCCCGTTTTTAGAGATGTGGGTACGGAGGAGAAGAGAGAGGGGTTTATATCTGACACTTTGAGAGTCTCCTGACACACCGGGACACACGGGGGACACACCGGGGACACGCCGGGGACACACGGGGGACACACGGTGATGTAGAGAAGACATCTAAAGGTGCATTTTGCATGATGGGACACCTTTAAATAGAAACACTCGAGCCGAACAGAATCAGGATGTCTCATCAGCCGTCTCTCACTTAGAGTTCCTCTCACGGCTTTAAATAATCCCTCTCTTTTCCCCACGCGGTGCGTTTGAGAGCAGCAGAAAGTCTCCGTGAGTCGACGGCAGTAATTACTCCGAGAGGAGGAGGGAAACATCGGGGAATACATATTAGGATACTTGTACCATTAGTGTTCTGACACTCTGCTGCCCTGGCATTTAGACCGCTTTTTAAATGAGCCGCCTCGCTGCAGTGTGGAGCCCCTCAGAGCCACGGCATGAATTAAACATGGGCTTGATTCAAGATTACAAAGATGCAAAGGTTTTATTGTCATATGCACAGTGTAGAGAAATCCCATTGGACCAGGGACATGCTGCCTTCAGGGACCAACACAGAAATGTGTCATTAAATAGGGTATAAAATGCCGTCTTCTAGAAACTGACGGATAAAATCAGAATGCTTTTTCGTCCTTGAATCCTCTCCTGATTCCTTGATACAAAAGTCAATTAGGACACATGTTGATAGTATCCTTAACTAAGCGCTAAGGAGTCAAGGATAAGGAGGCTTGCAGAGAAGAAGGAAGCACGAGTGGAAAATTGTAAAGGTGTAGAAACAGCAATGAAAATCTTCTGACCTGAGCTCCTCCAACAATACAAGATAAAAAGTAGTGCAGAAAGTCTATACACGTGTGACGGGGCTCGAACCGTCCGTTCAGAAACACGGGCCGGTCGGTTGGGTTCCAACACTTTATTTTTAGCAGCAACAAAATAAATAGCGAACCAGCACAACTTAAACAAAACGTCCAAATCAGAGCGTCCATCTCTCCCGGAGAGTAAACGTGTCCAGCCTTCTCTGCAACATTCCCCGAGTCCCCCTTCCAGGGCCAACCCCGCCCCTTATTAACCCGTAGCCCCTCCCACCAGGCTTACCGTCAACAGGTGACAACAACTAAACTCCAAACCACATTTCAACATAAAAATCCGACCCAAACATAAACAGCTTAACCAGCTCTGAACACAACAAACGGAAAATAAATAAGAAATTGAACGGTTCATAGCAGGAATTTAGAAGCGCCTCCGTCTTTTCTCCGAAGTGTGTGTGTGTGTGTGTCAGTGGCGGAGTCAGTCACTCATGTGAACAGAATATGATATTGATGGAGGATAGTTCCCTCTCCTCAAGTGTGCAAGGAAGTGTTGTTAACTAACGTCCTCATTCCCAAGATCACACTTCAGAGTTAAGTTCACACGGACTCAAATTAAATACTTAACGTTCATTTCTCTGATCTCAAATCAGCTGACGGTCAGACTCAGAGACTCAGAGACTCAGAGACTCCGATATATATACCGTTGGAATCTGTACTCCTTTGTTAGTAAAGGCAATTGTTGTTTATAGAGATATGTTTTCATATGGGTCGCTAATTGTTAGTAGCACATTATTGATTTACCCTAAAGAGGCCCGATTCTGCTTGTGTGTTCTACAGGTTTTAGTGCATGTAAATGGTCGGCAGAGGCTAAAGAGGTAGGCTAAGGGGCGGGACATCTCTAAGCAGGTTGACCAATCACAACAGAGCCGGCAAGCTAACCAATCAGAGCAGACTGGGCTCTGGTTTCAGACGGAGGGTGATATTATATCTATGTATAAACGTATTCCATTGGATTTATAATGACACAAACATCAGGAAGTGTTTTCCTTCATTAAACTTCAGCCATGTCGTTAACCGTTAACTCCTGTGTCTCTCTTCCGCTGAAGGGAAGTAAATTACGCAGAGTCGATCGCCCTCTGACTCCTCGCTGTCCGAGTTTCATTCAAAGTTTCTCGACAGCGCTGACTCGTGATCAGACGACTCCTGTCTGCCGCTAATAAGATGTATTAGTGTGAACAGCTGTTTATATATAAGGACATGTTCTCTGGGTCTGAGTCACGCTGACCGGCAAGAGAGCGAGGCAGTGGGTGTGAAAGGAGAAGATTGCTAATGGTGAGAACGTTTTCAAAATAATTAAAGCATAACAAGAAAAATAATCCATGTAGAGAAATCCCATTGGACCAGGGAGATGCTGCCTTCAGGGACCACTTCAGACACGTGTGTTAGGATCATTAAATACATGGGAAAACTCAATCAGGATATAAAATGCCGTCTTCTAAAAACTGACGGATAAAGTCCTTGAGTCCTCTCATCGTCTCCTGATTCCTTGATACAAAATTCGATGTTGAAAGTATCCTTAACTAAGCGCTAAGGAGTCGAGTCGAGGAGGCTTCCAGAGAAAAAAGAAGCAAGGAAACTCGAGTTGAATATTGTAAAGGTGAGGCATCGACTGAAGGAAACAAGGAGGCTAAATGAAGGTAAGCGGATAAACCTAATGGCTCCACTAATGGAGCGTCGTTCGCAGCCTTCTGCCCCGGATCAGGAACATAAGGCTGTAATGATATCAGAGCAAACAATCCATAACGTCCAGAGCGTGGTTTGGCTTCTGCTAGAAGATCATCAAACTCTCATTAGGAACGTCTGTTGTTATTATTATTATGATGATGGCCCAGGGTTGTTAAACAGCCGCCCATAAAACCTGAGGGGGGTTCAGTCAACTCCAGATCCACCTCTTTAAAGTAGAGACACTGCATACTGATGTACACCTGAACATCAGCAGGAGAGGACTCTTTAAAGTAGAGACACTACATACTGATATACACCTGAACATCAGCAGGAGAGGACTCTTTAAAGTAGAGACACTACATACTGATATACACCTGAACATCAGCAGGAGAGGACTCTTTAAAGTAGAGACACTACATACTGATATACACCTGAACATCAGCAGGAGAGGACTCTTTAAAGTAGAGACACTACATACTGATATACACCTGAACATCAGCAGGAGAGGACTCTTTAAAGTAGAGACACTACATACTGATATACACCTGAACATCAGCAGGAGAGGACTCTTTAAAGTAGAGACACTACATACTGATATACACCTGAACATCAGCAGGAGAGGACTCTTTAAAGTAGAGACACTACATACTGATATACACCTGAACATCAGCAGGAGAGGACTCTTTAAAGTAGAGACACTACATACTGATATACACCTGAACATCAGCAGGAGAGGACTCTTTAAAGTAGAGACACTACATACTGATATACACCTGAACATCAGCAGGAGAGGACTCTTTAAAGTAGAGACACTACATACTGATATACACCTGAACATCAGCAGGAGAGGACTCTTTAAAGTAGAGACACTACATACTGATATACACCTGAACATCAGCAGGAGAGGACTCTTTAAAGTAGAGACACTACATACTGATATACACCTGAGCATCAGCAGGAGAGGACTCTTTAAAGTAGAGACACTACATACTGATATACACCTGATCATCAGCAGGAGAGGACTCTTTAAAGTAGAGACACTACATACTGATATACACCTGAGCATCAGCAGGAGAGGACTCTTTAAAGTAGAGACACTACATACTGATATACACCTGAACATCAGCAGGAGAGGACTCTTTAAAGTAGAGACACTACATGCTGATATACACCTGAACATCAGCAGGAGAGGACTCTTTAAAGTAGAGACACTACATACTGATATACACCTGAACATCAGCAGGAGAGGACTCTTTAAAGTAGAGACACTACATACTGATATACACCTGAGCATCAGCAGGGTATGTTTTCCTTAATGATAGACGCTGTTTTTTTAATCCCTAGATTGCAGAGTTTAAGTTTCTGCAGCATATGTTAAACTGTCAGACGCCTAATGTGCATGTTTAATTAAACAGACAACTGCTTCTCTCTGAAACACCGTCTGCATGTAGAGCCTGAACACACCGTCTGCCTGTAGAGCCTGAACACGCCGTCTGCCTGTAGAGCCTGAACACGCCGTCTGCCTGTAGAACCTGAACACACCGTCTGCCTGTAGAACCTGAACACACCGTCTGCCTGTAGAGCCTGAACACACCGTCTGCCTGTAGAGCCTGAACACACCGTCTGCCTGTAGAACCTGAACACACCGTCTGCCTGTAGAACCTGAACACACCGTCTGCCTGTAGAGCCTGAACACGCCGTCTGCCTGTAGAACCTGAACACACCGTCTGCCTGTAGAGCCTGAACACACCGTCTGCCTGTAGAGCCTGAACACACCGTCTGCCTGTAGAACCTGAACACACCGTCTGCCTGTAGAACCTGAACACACCGTCTGCCTGTAGAGCCCGAACACACCGTCTGCCTGTAGAGCCCGAACACGCCGTCTGCCTGTAGAGCCCGAACACACCGTCTGCCTGTAGAGCCCGAACACACCGTCTGCCTGTAGAGCCCGAACACACCGTCTGCATGTAGAGCCCGAACACACCGTCTGCCTGTAGAGCCCGAACACACCGTCTGCCTGTAGAGCCGGAACACACCGTCTGCCTGTAGAGCCTGAACACACCGTCTGCCTGTAGAACCTGAACACACCGTCTGCCTGTCGAGCCTGAACACACCGTCTGCCTGTAGAGCCTGAACACACCGTCTGCCTGTAGAGCCTGAACACACCGTCTGCATGTAGAGCCTGAACACACCGTCTGCCTGTAGAGCCTGAACACACCGTCTGCCTGTAGAGCCTGAACACGCCGTCTGCCTGTAGAGCCTGAACACACCGTCTGCCTGTAGAGCCTGAACACACCGTCTGCATGTAGAGCCTGAACACACGTCTGCCATGTAGAGCCTGAACACGACCGTCTGCCTGTAGAAGCCTGAACACGCCGTCTGCCTGTAGAGCCTGAACACACCGTCTGCCTGTAGAGCCTGAACACACCGTCTGCCTGTAGAGCCTGAACACACCGTCTGCCTGTAGAGCCTGAACACACCGTCTGCCTGTAGACCCGAAACACACCGTCTGCCTGTAGAGCCCGAACACGCCGTCTGCCTGTAGAGCCCGAACACGCCGTCTGCCTGTAGAGCCCGAACACACCGTCTGCCTGTAGAGCCCCGAACACACCCGTCTGCCTGTAGAGCCCGAACACACCGTCTGCCTGTAGAGCCCGAACACACCGTCTGCATGTAGAGCCCGAACACACCGTCTGCCTGTAGAGCCTGAACACACCGTCTGCCTGTAGAGCCTGAACACACCGTCTGCCTGTAGAGCCTGAACACACCGTCTGCCTGTAGAACCTGAACACACCGTCTGCCTGTCGAGCCTGAACACACCGTCTGCCTGTAGAGCCTGAACACACCGTCTGCCTGTAGAGCCTGAACACACCGTCTGCCTGTAGAGCCTGAACACACCGTCTGCATGTAGAGCCTGAACACACCGTCTGCCTGTAGAGCCTGAACACACCGTCTGCCTGTAGAGCCTGAACACGCCGTCTGCCTGTAGAGCCTGAACACACCGTCTGCCTGTAGAGCCTGAACACACCGTCTGCCTGTAGAGCCTGAACACACCGTCTGCATGTAGAGCCTGAACACACCGTCTGCCTGTAGAGCCTGAACACACCGTCTGCCTGTAGAGCTTCTTCTACCGGAATAAAGGCTCTACATCTGAACCACACTATAAAAATATTTTGGTTTAGTCGTGGAAAACAAACAAATGTATGAGAACAGCTTAAATAAAAGCTCTACATATTAACACCACTTTATGATTTCTGAAGTAAAGAGCTTAAGTTAGGCCACCGCTAAGCTAAAGGAGGCTAATGTTGGGCTATAAAGGAACTACAGCACGGTCACATGACTTCACGTCACCACTGCTAAGCTAAAGGAGGCTAATGTTGGGCTATAAAGGAACTACAGCACGGTCACATGACTTCACGTCACCACTGCTAAGCTAAAGGAGGCTAATGTTGGGCTATAAAGGAACTACAGCACGGTCACATGACTTCACGTCACCACCGCTAAGCTAAAGGAGGCTAATGTTGGTCTCTAAAGGAACTACAGCACGGTCACATGACTTCACGTCACCACCGCTAAGCTAAAGGAGGCTAATGTTGGGCTATAAAGGAACTACAGCACGGTCACATGACTTCACGTCACCACCGCTAAGCTAAAGGCGGCTAATGTTGGGCTATAAAGGAACTACAGCACGGTCACATGACTTCACGTCACCACCGCTAAGCTAAAGGAGGCTAATGTTGGGCTATAAAGGAACTACAGCACGATCACATGACTTCACGTCACCACCGCTAAGCTAAAGGAGGCTAATGTTGGGCTATAAAGGAACTACAGCACGGTCACAGGACTTCACGTCACCACCGCTAAGCTAAAGGTGGCTAATGTTGGGCTATAAAGGAACTACAGCATGGTCACATGACTTCACGTCACCACCGCTAAGCTAAAGGTGGCTAATGTTGGGCTATAAAGGAACAACAGCACGGTCACATGACTTCACCTCACCGCCGCTAAGCTAAAGGAGGCTAATGTTGGGCTATAAAGGAACTACAGCACGGTAACATGACTTCACGTTACCACCGCTAAGCTAAAGGAGGCTAACGTTGGTCTCTAAAGGAACTACAGCACGGTCACATGACTTCACGTCACCACCGCTAAGCTAAAGGAGGCTAATGTTGGGCTATAAAGGAACTACAGCACGGTCACATGACTTCACGTCACCACCGCTAAGCTAAAGGTGGCTAATGTTGGGCTATAAAGGAACTACAGCACGGTCACATGACTTCACGTTACCACCGCTAAGCTAAAGGTGGCTAATGTTGGGCTATAAAGGAACTACAGCACGGTCACATGACTTCATGTCACCACTGCTAAGCTAAAGGTGGCTAATGTTGGGCTATAAAGGAACTACTTCACGGTCACATGACTTCACGTTACCACCGCTAAGCTAAAGGTGGCTAATGTTGGGCTATAAAGGAACTACTTCACGGTCACATGACTTCATGTCACCACTGCTAAGCTAAAGGTGGCTAATGTTGGGCTATAAAGGAACTACAGCACGGTCACATGACTTCACCACCGCTAAGCTAAAGGAGGCTAATGTTGGGCTATATTGGAACTACAGCACGGTCACATGACTTCACCACCGCTAAGCTAAAGGAGGCTAATGTTGGGCTATAAAGGAACTACAGCACGGTCACATGACTTCACGTTACCACCGCTAAGCTAAAGGAGGCTAATGTTGGGCTATAAAGGAACTACAGCACGGTCACATGACTTCACATCACCACCGCTAAGCTAAAGGAGGCTAATGTAGGGCTATAAAGGAACTACTTCACGGTCACATGACTTCACGTCACCACCGCTAAGCTAAAGGCGGCTAATGTTGGGCTATAAAGGAACTACAGCACGGTCACATGACTTCACGTCACCACCGCCAAGCTAAAGGTGGCTAATGTTGGGCTATAAAGGAACTACAGCACGGTCACATGACTTCACGTCACCACCGCTAAGCTAAAGGCGGCTAATGTTGGGCTATAAAGGAACTACAGAACGGTCACATGACTTCACGTTACCACCGCTAAGCTAAAGGAGGCTAATGTTGGGCTATAAAGGAACTACAGCACGGTCACATGACTACACCACCGCTAAGCTAAAGGTGGCTAATGTTGGGCTATAAAGGAACTACAGCACGGTCACATGACTTCACGTCATCACCGCTAAGCTAAAGGCGGCTAATGTTGGGCTATCAAGGAACTACAGCACGATCACATGACTTCACGTCACCACCGCTAAGCTAAAGGAGGCTAATGTTGGGCTATCAAGGAACTACAGCACGGTCACATGACTTCACGTCACCACCGCTAAGCTAAAGGAGGCTAATGTTGGGCTATCAAGGAACTACAGCACGATCACATGACTTCACGTCACCAACGCTAAGCTAAAGTCGGCTAATGTTGGGCTATAAAGGAACTACTTCAGTTTGCACCTTAATGTAAAGGTAAATGAAGATCCAGTAGGATGGATATCGCTCTCCTTCCAGACTTTATTCTGGTGGCAGATGGTGGAAGTACGGGAAAGCTGATGGAGGGGAAACAATAATTTCCAACTTGTTTAGTCTCTCCATTAAAGGCAAACAGAGAAGCCTTTCTGAGAGATGCACAGAGAGGCGGCAGACTCTCTGCTGTGGGCAGATGGTTGAGAGAATGTCTTCCAACATGTTCATCCCTTCAGGGAGGAGGGCGACTGACAGGGAGCACAGCGAGGGCTTTATGCAAAATATAGACTTAATTTTCGGGCACAGTTTTGCCACAATGGTGTTTTTATTTGATGTAATTAAGTAGAATATTATCCAACTGTTCTAACTCTTGACAGAAATAACGAGTTGTTATATTATAATTAAGCACATTTTTGGTTAACTCCAGTGTCAATCAAACAATCAAATGTTTTCTGTAGCCCGATATCACAAATCTGTACAGTTACTCTTTAAAGAGTGCTGTCCTGCTGATGTTCAGGTGTATATCAGTATGTAGTGTCTCTACTTTAAAGAGTCCTCTCCTGCTGATGTTCAGGTGTATATCAGTATGTAGTGTCTCTACTTTAAAGAGTCCTCTCCTGCTGATGTTCAGGTGTATATCAGTATGTAGTGTCTCTACTTTAAAGAGTCCTCTCCTGCTGATGTTCAGGTGTATATCAGTACGTAGTGTCTCTACTTTAAAGAGTCCTCTCCTGCTGATGTTCAGGTGTATTTCAGTATGTAGTGTCTCTACTTTAAAGAGTCCTCTCCTGCTGATGTTCAGGTGTATATCAGTATGTAGTGTCTCTACTTTAAAGAGTCCTCTCCTGCTGATGTTCAGGAGTATATCAGTATGTAGTGTCTCTACTTTAAAGAGTCCTCTCCTGCTGATGTTCAGGTGTATATCAGTATGTAGTGTCTCTACTTTAAAGAGTCCTCTCCTGCTGATGTTCAGGTGTATATCAGTATGTAGTGTCTCTACTTTAAAGAGTCCTCTCCTGCTGATGTTCAGGTGTATATCAGTATGTAGTGTCTCTACTTTAAAGAGTCCTCTCCTATCAGTGGCTAAATAGGGATCATTAATTATATTAGAGCAGGATGTTTTCCATCAGCATCGTTTGCGATATGTTCAAGATGCAGCGAACCATCAAAGTCACCTTCGGTTAGAGAGTGTGAGCAAACAGGAAAATATATATATGAGGGGTGTGTG
>CADEHL010000633.1:0-7500 GCA_902827135.1 Harpagifer antarcticus | reverse complement strand
CACCTCAACTTACTCTACAGGAAGTCAAGAGAAGACAGCCAGCAGGGACACATCAGGGACACACCTCAACTTACTCTACAGGAAGTCAAGAGAAGACAACCAGCAGGGACACACCTCAACTTACTCTACAGGAAGTCAAGAGAAGACAGCCAGCAGGGACACATCAGGGACACACCTCAACTTACTCTACAGGAAGTCAAGAGAAGACAACCAGCAGGGACACATCAGGGACACACCTCAACTTACTCTACAGGAAGTCAAGAGAAGACAACCAGCAGGGACACATCAGGGACACACCTCAACTTACTCTACAGGAAGTCAAGAGAAGACAACCAGCAGGGACACACCTCAACTTACTCTACAGGAAGTCAAGAGAAGACAGCCAGCAGGGACACATCAGGGACACACCTCAACTTACTCTACAGGAAGTCAAGAGAAGACAACCAGCAGGGACACATCAGGGACACACCTCAACTTACTCTACAGGAAGTCAAGAGAAGACAACCAGCAGGGACACATCAGGGACACACCTCACCTTACTCTACAGGAAGTCAAGAGAAGACAACCAGCAGGGACACACCTCAACTTACTCTACAGGAAGTCAAGAGAAGACAGCCAGCAGGGACACATCAGGGACATACCTCAACTTACTCTACAGGAAGTCAAGAGAAGACAACCAGCAGGGACACACCTCAACTTACTCTACAGGAAGTCAAGAGAAGACAGCCAGCAGGGACACATCAGGGACACACCTCAACTTACTCTACAGGAAGTCAAGAGAAGACAACCAGCAGGGACACATCAGGGACACACCTCAACTTACTCTACAGGAAGTCAAGATAAGACAACCAGCAGGGACACATCAGGGACACACCTCAACTTACTCTCCTCAATCCACTCCTCCATAGTGAGACCCCCCGGAGGTCCAAGTTAATCTTAAATGTTTCCATCTTAAGTTTTGTAAGTTTGTTCCGTAACGGAAGAAATGTAAATATATTTATAGAAAGTCAAATCAAGCAATCTGATTGGTCGATAGTGTTTTTGCGGAGAGTATCTAGATATCCCTGCCCTGAAGCCAAAGGAGCTGCACACTGAATATGTGTCGCCGTTTGATGTCTATGGACCGCTGCGTAACAAGGAGGGTTTCTGCCGCGTTACTTCTCCGCTGCTTTCTCGTTCCAACGGTATACTGTTTTTCTCAGACGCGGAGGGATACTGACTTGTTGTGAAAAGTAACTTACAATTCTACCCGTGGTATAGAGAACCGCAGTGACGCGTCCTAAAACCCGGATGTAAACTCCTTCCGGTTCCTTCGTCAAAAACGCAATGCAATGTCTCCATAGGGTTTAGGAAAATAGCTCGAAATAAGGTCTGTGGTTGAGACACATTTAAGAGACGGATCACGTTTTGTTCAGCCGGATAATCTCCACATGTCTACCCTACGTTTATAATTTTCGAAGCATAAATCTAGTCGCAAGAAGCTAAATGCTAACGTTATGCTATAAAGGAACTACAGCAGGGTCGCTGCTTCAACGTCACGCCAACTTAAGATCCAGATTCAAACATACAGATTGTAAATGGTACGAGTTGAAGCGTTTGTTTGAACAGGAGGCAGGAACTTGCTTTCAAGCAGAACAGGGCAAACAAACTTAGCGGAAGTGTTTACGTGTTCGGCGTAATGACGTAAAACGGCCTGGACAACTTCTGTAGTCCTATTCAGCCACTTGGTAACAACCATCGTTTTTCAGACACGTAAACTCTTCAGAAATCACCAGCGGGGTCACTGCTGATGGATTTAATGTCGTAGAACAAAACGTGATCTGTCTCTTCAATGCGTCTCGAACACAGACCTTATTTGGAGCTATTTTCCAAAACCCTACGGAGAAATTGCATTGCTTTTTATCGAAGGAACCGGACGTGGTAAAAATGCTAACTTACTTCCGGGTTTTAGGACGCGTCACTGCGGTTCTCTATACTCTCAGTATATCACGGCTAAGAACCAATCAGATTGCTCGATTTGACTTGTCCGTTTTATAATTAGTCTTGTATGTGTTTTAATAAAGGGAGGTTTAATGGTTTAATGATGGGAAGGAGGAGCAGCTGTTTCCTCTCATGAACACACAGAGAGACCGTCAGCAGAACTTCTCTCTCCTCTGAGGGTGAAGCTGCTCTGTTCCTGCATTTCAGATCCATTTCACTTTATATTGACTTTCTTTATGACTTTATTAAATATCACAAAAAACAAACTTTGTCCATAAATCATTTATCAGTTTCTCTTTTCCTCCACACAGCACAACGTCTTCTACAGGAAGTGCAGGACACACACTTGATCACAAACGAGTCCTAAAACCCTGACGTGACTCAGCGTTTTAAGACGAGATTACCCAGAAGGACATTTCTGTGCCTGAGTTACACAACTAACACCGCAGCATGATGATAACACTGCACGCTAAGTTGCTAATTAGAAACAGGAAACACACGACTGTAGAATACTGTGCTAGCAAGCCGTATAGAGAAGTGCAAAATAAACTTAGTCCTCAGAAACTAAATAGTGAAAATAAACGAGGTTATTATTTAACATAAATACGTGTTTTTCTTCTAAATCTTTAGAATGAATCACTTAAAATATTTAAAAATGAATCTGTCTAATCGTCCAAAAATAAATCATTTTAAATCTTTCAAAATAAAACATTGACATAAAAAAAAGAAAATGTTAAATATTTGTTTGTTTATCAGTTGAATTGAAACCAAAGCTCGAGACCGAGAGATTCCTCAGCTGCTCGATTAAGACTTTCACACAGTCAGAGTGAGGTTTTAAAATGTCTCCTGAATTATCTGGAACGTCTGTGAGTTTCCTCTATGAGAGAGGGGGTGTGTGTGTGTGTGTGTGTGTGTGTGTGTGTGTGTGTGTGTGTGTGTGTCTCACTCACGACCGTCCCCTTGGCGCCCCCTGCTGTAGTTAACATGACTCAGGATTGATTGTGTGTGTGTTTTTACTGTCTGTCAGTGTGTATGAGAGGTTTGTGTGTGTGTGTGTCTGTGTGTGTGTGTGTGTGTGTGTGCGCGTGTGTGTGTGCCTCATTTGGTGACTGTTTGTGTGTTTCTATTTTAGTGTGTGCGTGTCTTTTTTAGTGTGCGTGTGTCTTTTTTAGTGTGTGTGTCTTTTGTAGTGTGTGTGTGTGTGTCTTTTGTAGTGTGTGTGTGTGTGTCTTTTTTAGTGTGTGTGTGTCTTTTGTAGTGTGTGTGTGTCTTTTGTAGTGTGTGTGTGTCTTTTGTAGTGTGTGTGTGTGTCTTTTTTAGTGTGTGTGTGTCTTTTGTAGTGTGTGTGTGTGTGTGTGTGTCTTTTGTAGTGTGTGTGTGTCTTTTGTAGTGTGTGTGTCTTGTGTAGTGTGTGTGTGTGTGTCTTTTGTAGTGTGTGTGTCTTGTGTAGTGTGTGTGTGTGTGTCTTTTTTAGTGTGTGTGTGTCTTTTGTAGTGTGTGTGTCTTGTGTAGTGTGTGTGTGTGTATGTCTTTTTTAGTGTGTGTGTGTCTTTTGTAGTGTGTGTGTCTTGTGTAGTGTGTGTGTGTGTGTGTGTGTGTGTGTCTTTTTTAGTGTGTGTGTGTCTTTTGTAGTGTGTCTTTTGTAGTGTGCGTGCGTGTGTGTGTGTTTACTGTCTGTGAGTGTGTATGAGAAAGGTTTGTGTGTGTGTGTGCGTGTGTGTGTGTGTGTGTGTGTGTGTGTGTCTCCTGGGGTTATATTTCAGGTTCGTTTCTTCCTCCTCTTTCAGCAGACGTTAGAGTGGAGGAGGCGACAGGAAGTGAGCTCAGGTATGAAGTGTTGTTGAAGGAGGCGACAGGAAGTGAGCTCAGGGTATGACGTGTTGTTGGAGGAGGCGACAGGAAGTGAGCTCAGGTATGACGTGTTGTTGGAGGAGGCGACAGGAAGTGAGCTCAGGGTATGACGTGTTGTTGGAGGAGGCGACAGGAAGTGAGCTCAGGTATGAAGTGTTGTTGAAGGAGGCGACAGGAAGTGAGCTCAGGTATGACGTGTTGTTGAAGGAGGCGACAGGAAGTGAGCTCAGGTATGACGTGTTGTTGAAGGAGGCGACAGGAAGTGAGCTCAGGTATGACGTGTTGTTGGAGGAGGCGACAGGAAGTGAGCTCAGGTATGACGTGTTGTTGAAGGAGGCGACAGGAAGTGAGCTCAGGTATGACGTGTTGTTGAAGGAGGCGACAGGAAGTGAGCTCAGGTATGACGTGTTGTTGGAGGAGGCGACAGGAAGTGAGCTCAGGGTATGAAGTGTTGTTGAAGGAGGCGACAGGAAGTGAGCTCAGGTATGACGTGTTGTTGAAGGAGGCGACAGGAAGTGAGCCGGATCTGGCCGTGCAACACTCACAGCGTCACAGACTGGATGCAGAAGCATGCTTTGAAGCAACACTCACAGCGTCACAGACTGGATGCAGAAGCATGCTTTGAAGCAACACTCACAGCGTCACAGACTGGAGCAACTGGATGCAGAAGCATTCTTTGAAGCAACACTCACAGCGTCACAGACTGGATGCAGAAGCATGCTTTGAAGCAACACTCACAGCGTCACAGACTGGATGCAGAAGCATTCTTTGAAGCAACACTCACAGCGTCACAGACTGGATGCAGAAGCATTCTTTGAAGCAAACACTCACAGCCTCACAGACTGGATGGCATTGAAGCATTCTTTGAAGCAACACTCACAGCGTCACAGACTGGATGCAGAAGCATTCTTTGAAGCAACACTCACAGCGTCACAGACTGGATGCAGAAGCATTGCTTTGAAGCAACACTCACAGCGTCACAGACTGGATGCAGAAGCATTCTTTGAAGCAACACTCACAGCGTCACAGACTGGATGCAGAAGCATTCTTTGAAGCAACACTCACAGCCTCACAGACTGGATGCAGAAGCATTCTTTGAAGGCAACACTCACAGCGTCACAGACTGGATGCAGAAGCATTCTTTGAAGCAACACTCACAGCGTCACAGACTGGATGCAGAAGCATTCTTTGAAGCAACACTCACAGCGTCACAGACTGGATGCAGAAGCATTCTTTGAAGCAACACTCACAGCCTCACAGACTGGATGCAGAAGCATTCTTTGAAGCAACACTCACAGCGTCACAGACTGGATGCAGAAGCAGTCTTTGAAGCAACACTCACAGCGTCACAGACTGGATGCAGAAGCATTCTTTGAAGCAACACTCACAGCGTCACAGACTGGATGCAGAAGCATTCTTTGAAGCAACACTCACAGCGTCACAGACTGGATGCAGAAGCATTCTTTGAAGCAACACTCACAGCGTCACAGACTGGATGTCAGAAGCATTCTTTGAAGCAACACTCACAGCGTCACAGACTGGATGCAGAAGCATGCTTTGAAGCAACACTCACAGCGTCACAGACTGGATGCAGAAGCATTCTTTGAAGCAACACTCACAGCGTCACAGACTGGATGCAGAAGCATTCTTTGAAGCAACACTCACAGCGTCACAGACTGGATGCAGAAGCATTCTTTGAAGCAACACTCACAGCGTCACAGACTGGATGCAGAAGCATTCTTTGAAGCAACACTCACAGCGTCACAGACTGGATGCAGAAGCATTCTTTGAAGCAACACTCACAGCGTCACAGACTGGATGCAGAAGCATTCTTTGAAGCAAACACTCACAGCGTCACAGACTGGATGCAGAAGCATTCTTTGAAGCAACACTCACAGCGTCACAGACTGGATGCAGAAGCATTCTTTGAAGCAACACTCACAGCGTCACAGACTGGATGCAGAAGCATTCTTTGAAGCAACACTCACAGCGTCACAGACTGGATGCAGAAGCATTCTTTGAAGCAACACATGAAGTTGAGGAAACACTGGAGTCAGATGAAAGTCAGATGGTGTCTTAGACGGGCAGTGACATCATGAACCTGTTAATGGACGCATTCAAACACTTGTTCTGGTACCAGCTGTGTTCACTTGTTCTGGTACCAGCTGTGTTCACCTTGCAGCTGCAGCTCCTTTGATCCTGGATCAAGTGTTTGAGTCATGATGTTTAAAGTTTAACTTCTTCATGTGTCTAATATTATAGTTCACTTTTCATTCAGGAAGTGTGACGCTGCGCTGTCAGTAGCTTCTCCATGTCTGTGATTGGTCAAATGTTGCTAGCCCCGCCCCTCTCATGTGAACGCCTAACTAGATAGGACACGGCTGGCTTGAGCGATCCACTTGATAACCCGCGTCGTAGGACCGCTTAGCGAGAGCGCGTATGTTTTGGGTCAGGCCAACCGGCTAACTCGAACATATCCAGGTTGAACCGGCTTCGTAGTGCAGGCCCCTGGAGTCTCCTGACGTAAACAACGTGACATAAACGACAACGTGATGTCGGAGCGCCGTAAAAACAAATATTTGCACATTATATTTTGGCTAATAAAAACTAATGCTGCCATTTCTTCAAATGTCCTTGTTCTTTTAAAAGATAGACATTTAAAGAAGAAGATCATTTAAAAATGTCCAACTTAAAATACCTAACTTTCTATTGACAGTTCAATAATAGATCGATTCAGCATCAACAGCTAGTATCTCCAGGTATTTGCTCTCATGGCTATCTGCCTTAAAGCGCATGCTACCCGGTCACTGCACATAGGAGTGTGTCTGAGATGTTTATATAGATCAAGTACGAGGTACAAGGACAGCGCTCAGACTGCTGATCCACGGCTCCTCTGAGATGAAATCGATGTCTGGACAGAGTCAAGAGGGAAAGGCTCCAAGTTCACAAACTAATTCCCAGGTAACTAAGATCCGTTATTCCTCAGTGTGTCAGATCGAGTTCTGCCGGTCAGCGGCGTCCTTAGAGAGAGCAAAGTCCACACATTCATGGGAAGATCATTTAGGAAACCGTCGTCCTCTGCAGGCTGCCGAGTAGAGGTTTGGATAAGGTCCAATACGTTGGGGCAGGGATGAAGTATTCACCCTGAAGGAAGCTGCTGGTTCTCGACTGAAAGCTCCGGGATTTCTCCAGAGGATTTAGGAATATTGTACAAAATAATGTCTGTGGAAAAGGAACCTGTGGATCATCTCCAATGTTCTAATCATAAATCTAACGTCCAGAAGCTAAATGCTAACGTGATGCTATAAAGGAGCTACAGGCGAGTTCAGCAGCACGACTTCAACGTCACGCCGACTTCAGATCCATATTCAAAACACACAGATTCTGGATGGTACGAGTTGAAGCGTTTGAACACTTTGAAGGAGGCAGGGACTTGCTCTCAAGCAGAACAGAAACTAACTTATGGCACATTTCCACTGCAGCGCCAATTAACGGTGCCGTGCCGAACCCGACCTGTTTCTGGTTGCGTTTCCACTCGGCGTAGTTCCGGCTAACGTACCTTTTCACAGTTTTTCTGGCTCTCCAAAATCGAGGTTCTTTCCGGGCCAACAACCGGGCTGAGTCGGGCTGAGTCGGGCTGAGTATGCTAAACTAGAGAGAGAATCGCTG
>CADEHL010000632.1:5000-27959 GCA_902827135.1 Harpagifer antarcticus | reverse complement strand
CTCTCTCTCTCTCTCTCTCTCTCTCTCCTCTCTCCTCTCTCTCTCTCTGTCTCTCTGTCTCTCTCTCTCCCTCTCTCTCTCTCTCTCCACGGTCCCTGTTCTGCTTCTGACTCTCTCTCAGCACCGGCCCTCTCTCCACGGTCCCTGTTCTGCCTCTGACTCTCTCTCAGCACCGGACCTCTCTCCACGGTCCCTGTTGTGCCTCTGACTCTCTCTCAGCACCGGACCTCTCTCTCCACGGTCCCTGTTCTGCCTCTGACTCTCTCTCAGCACCGGACCTCTCTCCACGGTCCCTGTTCTGCCTCTGACTCTCTCTCAGCACCGGACCTCTCTCCACGGTCCCTGTTCTGCCTCTGACTCTCTCTCAGCGCCGGACCTCTCTCCACGGTCCCTGTTCTGCCTCTGACTCTCTCTCAGCACCGGACCTCTCTCCACGGTCCCTGTTCTGCCTCTGACTCTCTCTCAGCACCGGACCTCTCTCCACGGTCCCTGTTCTGCCTCTGACTCTCTCTCAGCGCCTAGAGGTCCAGAGAGGAGGTGAAGTGATCACTATGAGCAGTCTCCTCTCTCACATTGCATCATAACAAGTCTACTGAATGAAATACAGCTGACTCTAAAGTAAGTCCCAGTCTGTGGCGTTGGACACTTTGAAGACTCAAAGCCCCAAGCAGCAGAACATTAGCTCGTCTGTAATGTGCACAGAAAATAAACAGTTACCTGAATACTGGGATGGAAACGGCCTATAAGCACTCAGTAAAACATAAACACACAGCTTCTGAATGATAAGAAGTATAATTAAAACATAATGCACATTACCATTTTGAGAGAGAGTACCGAAGTGAAAGAAGAAACTGATCTCTCATCGAACTGAGGCTCCAGTCAAACCCACTGCCTGCGTCTCTACATGGACGTCATGGTGTTCACATGAGCACAGAGACATCGGTTATTCATGTCCCTGTTTACGTGATAAATACTAACCTGGCGTTTCCATGCCTTCTCTCATCTAAACTATTCAGTATGTGTATCTCTCTATCGTGACATAAAGACCAAACTCCTCTCCAGAAGTGAGACGCCGTGGCCATCACTGCTACCTGATGAACTGCTACCAGCTGATGACTTACTTTCCTCTTCTTTGAAGTGTTCTTATGTCCTTGTTGTCTGGGGAGAACACATATCAAACCAAGAGATCGTCAGCTTTGATTTCCGCTGTATTAACAATGTCCTGAACCCTCGGTGTGTGTGCCTTACCTCCGCTACCGGCATCGCTTCAACAGGTCTGAGCTGTGCACCTACGGCAACACTCCTTGAACACGCGCTATGGGAGAATCTGCCTTGGTGCAAAGCAGCAGTGAAAACATGGCACAGCGTTTCATTGATTTGGGCGTTCTCTCAATCAGCAAGTGGAATGGATTTGATCGTGAAGCTCCGACACAGCGCTCTGCAGAGACCGACTCACGCACTTTCCACATGGTGGAAGTGGGGGGGTCTAAACTAATCATTTCAAAAAGTGGGGGGGACTTGTCTCACCCTCATATAATGGCTGCGACGCCCATGTATTTATCTATATATTTATTTATCTACATTAATTAATTCATCAATTGCTTCATCCATTGCTTCATCCATTGCTTCATCCATTGCTTCATCTATTCATTCAGAGTATCATTCACGATGACAGATGACCAGCCGACTAGGAGCACCAGACAACTGAATGGCAGTTATTCATACATTTGAAATGCAAGCCTATGTATTGTGTGTACGTACCTACTTCGGCTACTGCCTACTTTTCTACATGAATTCAACTTGCAGTCGGCTTATTGATCAGATAGCAATGGCAGATGACCAGCCAACTAGGCGAGGACATTTGTGCCCAAGCAGTACATCAAGGCCGCGACACACCGGGCCCATTTCCTCCGTCCATAGATGTCTGGCCGTAGATTAGCGTCCTGTCGCCCTACTCAGATTGGTGTGTCCCGCACCGTCGTGTCTTTTCGACCTTGCCGACACCGATTCGACATGTTGAATCGGGAGGCCGTCGGCCAAAGAAATCTCTCTGATTGGCTGCTCAGCTTAGCGAAACACTATTTGCCTGAATGGGAGCGGAGCAGTACAGAACTTAAGTAAATGTACTTTGTTACTGTCCACAATCTGCCTAGAAGTATTTTAATGTTGTAGCTGTTCAAGATGGGCATTTTAAAATGTTTTAAAAATATACTGTTAGTAGTTCAACCAATAATAATGCTCCGGCTGCAACTGACAGTTATGTAGGCACATTTTGATTCCATCTTAACGCTGTGTGATTAACAGAATGAACACAAATAGCAGGATGGCACATATTTGCTATATCTTGCCCCACTGAAAAGCCACTGCACCGAGACTGTTAACATGTTGGAGGAGGAGGCGTGTGGAGCAGTGGATTGTCCGTAGGTGTTCAGGTCAGATGGTCACAGGTTCAAACCCCACTGCAGTCAGCATGTGGTTGTGTCCCCGAGACTCCTGTGGGGATCGCCCTCAGTGTTGAGTCGCTCTGGATAAAAGCGTCTACCAAGTGACGTGTGATGAGATGTAATATTGGCGTCTTCATCCCCGTGCTGCTTGGCTCGAGCTGTCGCTATTTGTTGTTTGTATATATCACGCAGTCTGTCTGACGAATACATGCTAGGGCTGTCCCGAATACAAATGTTCGGGCTCCGGATATTCGGTAGTAATCAGCAGCGAATATTCAGATATTCAACACGTGTGTTTCGGTGTATTCACGGCATTCATTCTGTTATTCTACAGTATTGTTGTTTTATAGTTATTAACCCAATTCGTGTTCTTTGAAATTGGAAAGGATCTCGCATCGTGTTTGTTACTTTCGTTGCAGTTGTGTCTTAAATGTCATCTGGCTTCCTATTTTTTATGGACATGCTTTTATTTTGAAGGAGAGTTAGCGCTGTTGATAGGAAGTTGTTGTTGCTATGGAAACAACGTGACGGAGATTAACGGAGAAAAGTAAAATCTACATATAAAGACGGAGAAAGTAAACGATAAAGTTTATGGTTAAGTGTTAGCACCCCCCGAAGAGGGTTAAGTGTTAGCGCCCCCCGAAGAGGGTTAAGTGTTAGCGCCCCCCAAAGAGGGTTAAGTGTTAGCGCCCCCCGAAGAGGGTTAAGTGTTAGCACCCCCCGAAGAGGGTTAAGTGTTAGCGCCCCCCGAAGAGGGTTAAGTGTTAGCACCCCCCGAAGAGGATTAAGTGTTAGCGCCCCCCGAAGAGGGTTAAGTGTTAGCGCCCCCCGAAGAGGGTTAAGTGTTAGCACCCCCCGAAGAGGATTAAGTGTTAGCGCCCCCCCGAAGAGGGTTAAGTGTTAGCGCCCCCCGAAGAGGGTTAAGTGTTAGCGCCCCCCGAAGAGGGTTAAGTGTTAGCGCCCCCCGAAGAGGGTTAAGTGTTAGCGCCCCCCGAAGAGGGTTAAGTGTTAGCACCCCACGAAGAGGGTTAAGTGTTAGCGCCCCCCGAAGAGGGTTAAGTGTTAGCACCCCCCGAAGAGGGTTAAGTGTTAGCACCCCCCGAAGAGGGTTAAGTGTTAGCACCCCCCGAAGAGGGTTAAGTGTTAGCACCCCCCGAAGAGGGTTAAGTGTTAGCGCCCCCCCGAAGAGGGTTAAGTGTTAGCACCCCCCGAAGAGGATTAAGTGTTAGCGCCCCCCGAAGAGGGTTAAGTGTTAGCGCCCCCCGAAGAGGGTTAAGTGTTAGCGCCCCCCGAAGAGGGTTAAGTGTTAGCGCCCCCCGAAGAGGGTTAAGTGTTAGCGCCCCCCGAAGAGGGTTAAGTGTTAGCGCCCCCCGAAGAGGCGCAAGCTCTGACGTTGATATTGGAGATTTCAATAAATTCAATTTTTAAAAAAACGAAAAAAATGCGAATAACGACAATTGAAACCCGAATAGTACTCCAACGAACGATTATTCGGATATTCGGGTACAGCCCTAATACACACTACCGCCGCCTGCTGGTAAGGAGAGGTATTGCCACTCACGCATGCGCAGTGCGTGCGTGCTACTTGGCCGTCGGCTGGAGTCTTTGCGGTTCCAGAGCGACTGTTTTGCCAAGACGCCGGAGACGTGAGGCGACGCAACAATCGTGTTCCGTCGTGTTCTTTGGTGGTTGCTTGGTGTGTAGTGCCTTCAGACAACTATAGACGAAGATACGCATTCCTTAAGTACGCTACATTTGAACATGCAAACAAAATAGCAAGAAACTTAAACATGAAAGATTCAACAGGAAAGCTGTGCCTCGTTCACGTCATGATGTAACCTAGCCTGGTGTCTAGCCCAGTGGTTCTCAACTGGTGGGTCGCGACCACCCGTTTCGAGTGGGTCGCAGATGTGTGAGTGAAAACTTCTGTCACGTAGTGATCATCTTCTCAATAAAATATCTTTGCTGATGTTTTTTCGAGTCTTCTGGCCAATCAGAATCAAGAGTGCTGCCGGAAGTCCCCACGGAGAATAACTTTGCCTTAGAACTCTTCTAATACATCCATGGGTACTTCAGATAGAAATGAACACATAATGAAATATGACCCCCGGTCTGATGACTGACAGGTCACAGAACAATGGGGGCTATCTCCCCTTACCCACAAAGCATATAGGATAGAAATAGATTTATTTATGTTCTTCTCAGAGAACCAGAATGTGTAGTTTATGTTAGTACTTCTAAGAATCTCCTGGGGAGAATCCCCCCCCCAGACCCCCTAGCTGCAACAGGTCTAAACTCACCCCCTAGCTGCAACAGGTCTAAACTCACCCCCTAGCTGCAACAGGTGAACTCACCCCCTAGCTGCAACAGGTCTAAACTCACCCCCTAGCTGCAACAGGTCTAAACTCACCCCCTAGCTGCAACAGGTCTAAACTCACCCCCTAGCTGCAACAGGTCTAAACTCACCCCCTAGCTGCAACAGGTATAAACTCACCCCCTAGCTGCAACAGGTATAAACTCACCCCCTAGCTGCAACAGGTCTAAACTCACCCCCTAGCTGCAACAGGTCTAAACTCACCCCCTAGCTGCAACAGGTCTAAACTCACCCCTAGCTGCAACAGGTCTAAACTCACCCCCTAGCTGCAACAGGTCTAAACTCACCCCTAGCTGCAACAGGTCTAAACTCACCCCCTAGCTGCAACAGGTCTAAACTCACCCCCTAGCTGCAACAGGTCTAAACTCACCCCCTAGCTGCTGATCAGCTGCTCGATTCCCGTAGATCCAGAGTAAACAGACTGAACCTTTGTTGATAGACCCCCTGGGGTCAATGCGTCTGCGTGACTGAAGTTTGCTTTCGCATGAGAACAAGCGAAGGCCTCATCTTCTTATGACATCACATTTTGACGGCTTGCATTCAGGGAGCCGCCATTACTGTTTATACAGCGTGGAATGGTGCGCTGTGATTGGTTGAGCTGCATGGAATGGTGCGCTGTGATTGGTTGAGCTGCATGGAATGGTGCGCTGTGATTGGTTGAGCTGCATGGAATGGTGCGCTGTGATTGGTTGAGCTGCATGGAATGGTGCGCTGTGATTGGTTGAGCGCATTGGAATGGTGCTTTGTGATTGGTTGAGCTGCATGGAATGGTGCTTTGTGATTGGTTGAGCTGCATGGAATGGTGCGCTGTGATTGGTTGAGCTGCATGGAATGGTGCGCTGTGATTGGTTGAGCTGCATGGAATGGTGCGCTGTGATTGGTTGAGCTGCATGGAATGGTGCGCTGTGATTGGTTGAGCTGCATGGAATGGTGCGCTGTGATTGGTTGAGCGCATTGGAATGGTGCTTTGTGATTGGTTGAGCTGCATGGAATGGTGCTTTGTGATTGGTTGAGCTGCATGGAATGGTGCGCTGTGATTGGTTGAGCTGCATGGAATGGTGCGCTGTGATTAGTTGAGCTGCATGGAATGGTGCGCTGTGATTGGTTGAGCGCATTGGAATGGTGCGCTGTGATTGGTTGAGCTGCATGGAATGGTGCGCTGTGATTGGTTGAGCTGCATGGAATGATGCTTTGTGATTGGTTGAGCTGCATGGAATGGTGTGCTGTGATTGGTTGAGCTGCATGGAATGGTGCGCTGTGATTGGTTGAGCGCATTGGAATGGTGCGCTGTGATTGGTTGAGCGCATTGGAATGGTGCGCTGTGATTGGTTGAGCGCATTGGAATGGTGCGCTGTGATTGGTTGAGCGCATTGGAATGGTGCGCTGTGATTGGTTGAGCGGATGCATTCTGTAGAGAAGGGAGACTGGCATTTGTCGGGGTCTGGAAAGAAAGGGAGAAAACAGGACAGAATAACACGGATATCGTGTTTTGCATCAAATTGAATATTGACTTTTCAATACTGAAGAAAAACATTTCCAATACTGATTTCGGCGGGAACTCATCTTTTCAAAAGTGGCGTTTATCGCGTTTTGGAACCGAACCCTTCATATGTAACACTAAGCTGTGTGTGGCTCTTGTTCTGCTGTAACACCGTACACGTCGCCTCTGTGGGACTAATGAAGGGATTCTGATTTCACATATTCAGCATTCTTCCCTTTTCCATATTTTACTCATCACTCACCTTTTAAACTATATTTTAGTTTTACTGTCCTACACTGGAATGATGTACAACCTGCTATTATTTATGTTGTTGTTTTTTGTATTACTATAATAACATTAACAAGGTGTGCCTTGGAAATATGTGTTTACTTTAATGTTGACCAAACCGTTTGAGACCCACTGAGCTAATTTAGACTAAAGTGAATTATCTAAACACTCAGAGAGAGTACTTTACTTCACCTGAGCTGTAGTTACCAGCCTCTCAGTCTGAGCTGTAGTTATCAGAGCCTCTCAGTCTGAGCTGTAGTTACCAGCCTCTCAGTCTGTGCTGTAGTTATCAGAGCCTCTCAGTCTGAGCTGTAGTTACCAGCCTCTCAGTCTGAGCTGTAGTTACCAGAGCCTCTCAGTGTGAGCTGTAGTTATCAGAGCCTCTCAGTCTGAGCTGTAGTTATCAGAGCCTCTCAGTCTGAGCTGTAGTTATCAGAGCCTCTCAGTCTGAGCTGTAGTTATCAGAGCCTCTCAGTCTGAGCTGTAGTTACCAGAGTCTCTCAGTCTGAGCTGTAGTTATCAGAGCCTCTCAGTCTGAGCTGTAGTTATCAGAGCCTCTCAGTCTGAGCTGTAGTTAACCAGCCTCTCAGTCTGTGCTGTAGTTATCAGAGCCTCTCAGTCTGAGCTGTAGTTACCAAGCCTCTCAGTCTGAGCTGTAGTTACCAGAGCCTCTCAGTCTGAGCTGTAGTTATCAGAGCCTCTCAGTGTGAGCTGTAGTTATCAGAGCCTCTCAGTCTGAGCTGTAGTTATCAGAGCCTCTCAGTGTGAGCTGTAGTTATCAGAGCCTCTCAGTCTGAGCTGTAGTTATCAGAGCCTCTCAGTCTGAGCTGTAGTTATCAGAGCCTCTCAGTCTGAGCTGTAGTTATCAGAGCCTCTCAGTCTGAGCTGTAGTTACCAGAGTCTCTCAGTCTGAGCTGTAGTTATCAGAGCCTCTCAGTCTGAGCTGTAGTTATCAGAGCCTCTCAGTCTGAGCTGTAGTTACCAGCCTCTCAGTCTGTGCTGTAGTTATCAGAGCCTCTCAGTCTGAGCTGTAGTTACCAGCCTCTCAGTCTGAGCTGTAGTTACCAGAGCCTCTCAGTCTGAGCTGTAGTTATCAGAGCCTCTCAGTGTGAGCTGTAGTTATCAGAGCCTCTCAGTCTGAGCTGTAGTTATCAGAGCCTCTCAGTCTGAGCTGTAGTTATCAGAGCCTCTCAGTCTGAGCTGTAGTTACCAGAGCCTCTCAGTCTGAGCTGTAGTTATCAGAGCCTCTCAGTCTGAGCTGTAGTTATCAGAGCCTCTCAGTCTGAGCTGTAGTTATCAGAGCCTCTCAGTCTGAGCTGTAGTTATCAGAGCCTCTCAGTCTGAGCTGTAGTTATCTCTCTCAGTCTGAGCTGTAGTTATCTCTCTCAGTCTGAGCTGTAGTTATCAGAGCCTCTCAGTCTGAGCTGTAGTTATCAGAGCGTCTCAGTCTGAGCTGTAGTTATCAGAGCCTCTCAGTCTGAGCTGTAGTTATCAGAGCCTCTGAGTCTGAGCTGTAGTTATCAGAACCTCTCAGTCTGAGCTGTAGTTATCAGAACCTCTCAGTCTGAGCTGTAGTTATCAGAGCCTCTCAGTCTGAGCTGTAGTTATCAGAGCCTCTCAGTCTGAGCTGTAGTTATCAGAGCCTCTCAGTCTGAGCTGTAGTTATCAGAGTCTCTCAGTCTGAGCTGTAGTTATCAGAACCTCTCAGTCTGAGCTGTAGTTATCAGAGTCTCTCAGTCTGAGCTGTAGTTATCAGAACCTCTCAGTCTGAGCTGTAGTTATCAGAGTCTCTCAGTCTGAGCTGTAGTTATCAGAGCCTCTCAGTCTGAGTTGTAGTTATCAGAACCTCTCAGTCTGAGCTGTAGTTATCAGAACCTCTCAGTCTGAGCTGTAGTTATCAGAGCCTCTCAGTCTGAGCTGTAGTTATCAGAGCCTCTCAGTCTGAGCTGTAGTTATCAGAGCCTCTCAGTCTGAGCTGTAGTTATCAGAGTCTCTCAGTCTGAGCTGTAGTTATCAGAGCCTCTCAGTCTGAGCTGTAGTTACCAGAGCCTCTCAGTCTGAGCTGTAGTTATCAGAGTCTCTCAGTCTGAGCTGTAGTTACCAGAGCCTCTAAGTCTGAGCTGTAGTTACCAGAGCCTCTCAGTCTGAGCTGTAGTTATCAGAGCCTCTCAGTCTGAGCTGTAGTTATCAGAGCCTCTCAGTCTGAGCTGTAGTTATCAGAGTCTCTCAGTCTGAGCTGTAGTTACCAGAGCCTCTAAGTCTGAGCTGTAGTTACCAGAGCCTCTCAGTGTGAGCTGTAGTTATCAGAGTCTCTCAGTCTGAGCTGTAGTTATCAGAGCCTCTCAGTCTGAGCTGTAGTTATCAGAGCCTCTCAGTCTGAGCTGTAGTTATCAGAGTCTCTCAGTCTGAGCTGTAGTTATCAGAGTCTCTCAGTCTGAGCTGTAGTTATCAGAGCCACTCAGTCTGAGCTGTAGTTATCAGAGCCTCTCAGTGTGAGCTGTAGTTATCAGAGCCTATTAACTCTTTCGACTCTTTTTTAACCTGTTAAACCCCCAGCCTGCTTTCAGGTCCCAGAACAAATGACCATATCTTCTGAAAGGGTTAAATTAATAATCTTTGTTCTCAAAGTAACGATGAACCTGTGAGTCGGATGCAGAAGAGTCAGAATCAATATAGATGTTTTTATTTTAAAGTAAATTCAGATTGAACACGGTAACAAGATGTCAATTATAGAGTCCGTCCAAAAATAAAAGTACTTATAGTGAAAGCCTTGGATGATGGAATAGACTAAAAGCTTTAGGAATCCAAACTATAACATATAACAAGTACCCTGTATCAAGATTGATGCAAAACAAGTGACCTTTGACCTTTTGAGAGAGATTTAGAAAAGAAACCCACTTCTGGGGTCATTTGGGTGGATTTTCCCCCTCGTTCGATTTTGATGATTGACACCTCTTTTGAACCGTTGGAACATATAGAATCGAGGGGGAGTTCCTAAAATGCACCTGCACGTTACCAAATAAGGAGTGCGAGTGATGCGTACGCAGCTTGCCCAAACCGAAAGCTATGTTACCTCTGAAAACTGAAACCTAGGCTTATTGCCATAAATATGAAGATGGATTATCAGTAATCATTCAAAGAGACACATTGGATTAACCTATGGATTAACCTATGGATTAACCTATGGATTAACCTATGGATTAACCCTCCGCAGCGTCTTTATCGTTTTAATGCCATTGAAGACAACTTTTGATCAGAAACAGCAGAAGGTGAGACATATTGCCGTTTTGGCTCTGTAAAGCTACGTTGTGCGTTGTCTGGCTTTGCGTTCGCTGCGGTGAGTTTGGATCGCACGGTGACGATACCTACACCTCGAGAATCTGTGGAATATCAGCTTTAATCTGATATCTTGTTTGTGCAGATTCGATAAGTAATAACTGTGCATACTTTTATTTAAATAAGGTCTGAATGCAGGACTTTAACTACTAGAGGAGTATTTCCATCCTATAGGCGCAGAGTAGCTGTGATCTAACACAGTTTTTCTGACTGTGCTTCCTGTTTCCTGCAGACGTCCAGCAGCTGGTGGTTAAAGAAGAGGCTCCCCCTGAGCAGCAGGAGTGGAGCTCCAGTCTGGACCAGGAGGACCCAGAGCCCCACCCAGACATTAAAGAGGAACAGGAGGAACTCTGGATCAGTCAGGAGGGAGAGCAGCTTCAAAGGCTGGAGGAGGCTGATATCATTGAGTTCATCTTCACTCCTGTCCCTGTGAAGAGTGAAGATGATGAAGAGAAACCTCAGTCCTCTCAGCTTCATCAAAGACAAACTGAACACCTGGAAACAGAAGCTGATGGAGAGGACTGTGGAGGACCAGAACCAGCCAGGAGCTCAGATCCAGAGAGACATTTACAACCTGAGACTGAGGACCACACTGGAGACTCTTCTGAACCAGAGGCTGAGGACAACCCTGGAGACTCTTCTGAACCAGAGGCTGAGGACAACCCTGGAGACTCTTCTGAAGACAACCCCGGAGACTCTCCTGAACCAGACACTGAAGACAACCCTGGAGACTCTCCTGAAGACACTGAAGAGAGTGCTAGTTGGAGGGAGACCGGCGAACCTCAGTCAGGTTCAAAATCCCAGGAAAATAAACAAAACCCTGTCAGCGATTCAAGGTGTAGTGCTGGAGAGAAACGCTTTAGGTGCTCTCAGTGCAGGAAAAGATTTGTCCGCAAGTTAGGTCTGAAAGTTCACATGAGAGTTCACACAGGAGAGAAACCATTCAGCTGCTCAGTCTGTGAGAAATCATTTTCAGTGAGAGGTCAGTTAAAGAGTCACATGGCAGTTCATACTGCAGAAAAACCATACAGCTGCTCAGTCTGTGAGAAATCATTTAAACAGGAAAGAAGTTTAAATAGACACATGATAGAGCACACTGCAGTGAAACCATACCGCTGCTCAGTCTGTAAGAAATATTTTACAATAAAGGGAAAGTTAACAATTCACATGAGAGTTCATACAGGAGAGAAACCATATGGCTGCTCAGTCTGTAAGAAATATTTTACAATAAAGTCAGGTTTAACAAGTCATATGAGAGTTCATACAGGAGAGAAACCATATGGCTGCTCAGTCTGTAATAAATCATTTACACAGGCTAATAGTTTAAATAGACACATGAGCGTTCATACTGGAGAGAAACCATACAGCTGCTCAGTCTGTAATAAATCATTTGCACAGGGGAACAGTTTAAAGATACACATGAGGACGCACATAACCAATCAGCCGCAGTGTTTCAGACTGAAGATGGATGACCAAGCTACATCTGATGAGACACATGATGAGGCCGAAGTGACTGATGATCGGAAAGATTCCCTCAGTCAGTTTTAAAATCTCTAAACAGTAACAAAGGTCCTGTCGGTGCTATAAGACGCATCCCTAGCAAGCTACCAGCCGGAGATCTGAGTGGGAAATATTAGGCCTGAAAGAAAGTCTGAAGAGACGTAAACATCAGATCAGTTCATCAGCACAACTCTCAACATCCATATCAATGATATCATCAGAACATGAACAGAACCAAGAACCATCATTATTCTTATTTTACTCACTGTCCTTTTACTCTGTGTTTATGTTTTATGTTATAAATATATATTTGAATAATTTCTCGACTGTTATTTTTTACTAAATGTTATGATAATTAACATAAAGATATGCTTTGGAAATTATAGTTTTTCCTAAATGGTTAGAACAACGTGTTGAAGCTCACCTATTGTGCTATATTTCAACAATAACTGAGAGAGCCATATCTATACAGATCACCCTTTAGCCTCATCCCCCTCTATTTCAGCCCTGCTCCTAAAGAGCTGATTCTGGGTCCGTGGCTACATGGCAACGCCCCCTTTGTAGCTGCTGGCCACGCCCCCTTTGTAGCTGCTGGTCACGCCCCCTTTGTAGCCACATGCTGCAGAGAGAAGCAGAAACTCAGCTAAACGCTGCCGTGAGAAACCCCGCTCTGCAGCTTTCTCTCTCTCAGCCAGTGTCAGCATGTCGTTAACGAAGCATGGCTCCTTCTCGTATACCAAACAGCCGTAGAGTCTTTCTTCTGCCCCGGTTCTCCAGGTCGTCTGTCTTTGACTCAAGGTAAGCGATAAGTTTGTTAACGGAGTCAAGTAAGGCCTCAATTTCTTCAAGCGTCTTCTCTGCGTGGTGTATGCGGCCTGCGGCCTCGTTAATACGGGTTGAATTGGAAGAAACATCCCGTTTGAATTCTGTTACTTTACTCTCCAATGCAGCCATTGAGGTTGCCACGACAGTCAGACGTGTGTCGACGTTGTCCAACTTTGTTCCGAAGTCAGCCCGTAGTGATTTCAAAACGTCAGCTATGTTAGCCATGTTGCTATCTTCTGAGTCGCTCCGTGGACTTGGCGGGGCTGTTTTAATCGACCGACTTCGCCCTCGAGTGAAAATATCGCAAGCCTTGGTCGCAGGAGGGTTTGACATAACAAAGCTGTGTTGTTAATGTTTGCCTTGTAGGGACGGATTTTGTATTAAATGATGTGTGGTTGTCGGGAGCTTCCCTGCTAAGCTGCCATCTTGGTCTCGTCCACGTGACCCCCCCCCCCGTTCTCTGCATGTTAATGCTAGAAGCCTAGTGCCCAAACTAGATGTTTTTAAGACCTGGTTTTTAGTTGCTAAGCCTGATATTGTTGTAGTTTCTGAAACCTGGTTCAAACCGTCCGTCACTGTCACTGTTATTCACATGGATGATTTAATGTATTCAGAGCAGATCGTAAGGCAGAGCTGGTGGTGTTGCAATCTGCTGAGAAACTACAGTGCTCAGTCCTTCACTCAATTTCAATTCCAAGGCAATTTGAGTTTCTAGCTCTCCAACTAACTAGACCCTCCAGAAAAACGCGATTCTGCGATCGCAGAATTTACCGCATAATCAGCAAAATGGCGCAGATTTTTAAAAGGCCGCATATTTATCAAAAGGCCGCATACTCCCCGCATTTTCCCTCACAAAGTTGAGAAAAAAAAAGTTAACTCGTCTTAACGTGAAGTAGTGATGGTGATGGTGATGATGATGATGATGATGATGATGATGATGATAGTGATGATGATGATGACGCGACGTCATCAGCTCGCGCATCACAGAAGGTAAACACCGTAGAGTGAACGTGTGGAGCTCACACGAGAGAGAAAACACCAAGATGAACAAATCTAATCCATCTCATTTACCGACGAACATTTCTGCAAAAGAGCGGGCAAAGCAGTTCCCGATGTCTCGCACGAAAGTGGGGGGGAACTATCTGCACCCCGCGCAACTGTGTGTTGGAGCTTAGAGAACATCCACGGTGACGACCCACTTTGATTCATTCAAACATTCCAACATGCTTTCTGCTGCTGCGGACAAGAAAGCCAACTCACGCTCACCGAGGCATCGACCTCCAGAACCCTTTGGAGGCTACAAGAAACGAGATGAGAAGCCTACAGGATTGAAGCTGGTCAGATAACGAGTACATGAAACCAGAATGAGGCGGAGAAGTGTGTGTGTGTGTGTGTGTGTGTGTGTGTGTGTGTGTGTGTATGTGTGTGTGTGTGTGTGTGTGTGTGAGAGAGAGTGTGATTAAAATAGCCCAATTTCTTTTACAATAAATAAACATTGGCTGTGTTTAACGTCAGTGGCAGGTTCTGTGAGAGAGAATAAATAAGACGGCCCAATATTTATTTTTTTAGCATATTTAACATATTTCGCAACTTCCTGCAATTTCACCACATAAAATCACATAAACCCTAAAAGCTGCACGTTTGATCGCATAATCAGGGATTTTTGCCCGCGTTTTTCTGGAGCGTCGAAATAACTATAGCAAATGCTCCTCTCACTGTTATTGGCTGCTATAGGCCTCCATCGGCCATCATGGATGCAACTACTAGCCTTACTGAATTGTTGTCTACGGTTTCTTCTGAAATCATATTATTGGGTGATTTAAATTGGGACTGGTTGAGTGATAACTCTTCACAGTTTAAGCAGGTTTGTGATTCTTTGAACTTAACTCAGCTTATTGATAGTGCCACTAGCATAAACCCAGCCGAACCCAATAACGATACCCTTATAGATGTCATTCTAACAAATGCAGCTCATAAGTCTGTGTCTGTTTTTCCTAATGATATCACGACCATTGCACTATTGCTTGCGTTAGGAGCACTAAGTTGCCCGAAGCCAAGGGCCTCGTCGTGTTCAGGCGCTGCTTCAAACACTTCTCTGAGCACGCTTTCCTACACCATCTGCCGGAGGTTAAATGGCACTTCATAGCGTTAATTCCATCTGTCCATGTTGCCGTCCAATTTGGTATTGATCACTTTTTATTGATTATTAATAGACATTTATAGCCCCCCTTAGAAAATGCAGAGTTAAGAATAATTAAAAAAAGCTCAAGCTGATTTCTATCTGAGCTTAACCACTGATTGTTTTAATGACCATTCTAAGTTCTGGACAACAATGAATCACTTCAGAACAAGAAGGTTTCTAGTTTCCCACAGAAGCTGAAGGTCAGTGAGTCTTTTATTTCAGATTCAGATGGTCTGGCTAAAGCTTTCAATGCTCACTTCAGAAAGGCTGGTCACATGTTTGATGAGCAAAGTCATGACTCTCTAAATGGTCGTACTCACAGCCTAGTCAAGAGATGAACTCCCCTGTTTCTGATTTAGCTTCTTTCTCGGTCTCTGAAGTCTTACAGGGTTTGCACTCAATTTATCCTAAAAGGTCTGCCGGGCCTGACGGCCTCGACCCGTTCTTTTTAAAAACTGCAGCTCAGATTATTGCACAACCAGTAACTGATATGTTTAACCTCTCCCTGTCCACTCACACACTGCCAGCTGTGTGGAAGCAAGCTCTGGTATCGCCCCTCTTGAAAGCTGGTGATCCCACGGAGTTGAATAACTATCGTCCTATCTCAAATCTTTCTGTGTTATCAAAGATTCTTGAGTCCCTAGTTTCTACTCAGCTAAAGTTCTTTTTAAATTCACACAACATCCTTAACCCTATGCAACCTGGATTCAGATCAAAGCACAGCACTGTGACTGCCGGTCTGAACATCCTAGACGATATTAAGGCTGCTTTGGATAACAATCAGTTTGTGTTGCATTGTTTGTTGACCTAGCCAAAGCATTTGACACTAGATCACCTCATTCTGTCTGATGTTATGTTGATGTCTCATTCGGTCATAATGCCATTTGCTGGTTTCAGAGTTATCTAACCGACCGTACTCAAAGCGTCAGGTTGGGTAGCACTGTCTCTGACCCTGTCACCTTGGAGAAGGGAGTTCCACAGGGCTCTATTTTGGGGCCCTTGCTCTTTTTATTATATGTAAACAATATTTGTATCAGATGCAATTTTCTACCTATCATATGTATGCTGATGACACTGTTGTATCCTCAGGGCTGGGAGGGTTACTTTGTAAATGTAATCAGTTACTGATTACTGAATACATGGCTCTGAAAGTAATCTGAATACAGTTACAGTTACGTGTCTTAAAAAAGTAACGTTATCAGATTACTTTTGGATTACTTTCTTTTTCCATCACAGATGGGATGTGTTGCTGAACAGGAGACACACAAAGCAAAAGGAAACTGAACGTGTTGTTACTGTTTTAATGGCGTATCAAGATCACAACTGAAACATCACATCTGAAACGATGCAACAACATAATAAACTTTCTGGGGATGCAGCTTGGGATGTGAAGAGTGAGGGACACAGCTTAGAACGGGCGTGTCGGCCAGGAGTGCAGAGCTATATTTGTTTAAGCACGGGATTGGCAAAACAGGAGAGTGTGTGCGTCTGCCTTGATCTCTGAATTCATGTCTGTGACTCTCAGTATCTGCTGCCACAGCTGCTCCATAGAAGGAACACCTCCTTCACTTCATGAACTCTCTGCAGCGCCAGGAGGCAGCGGGAGGGTTAACTCAGCCTCTGAGAAGACGAGCCCGCAGTGCCTTTCACGCACCGCCTTCGCTGTGTTTACCTTCAGAATCATAAGGCTAAAGAGCGACCGCAGGCTGATGTGTTTTAACCACACACACACACACACACACACACACACACACACACACACCTCCACACACACACACACACACACACACAGACACACACACCTCTACACACACACGACTTAAACGCAGACTTTTGTTCCTCCATGTTTCGTTGTTATCGTTCCACTGAGCGGACCCGCCCCTTCTTTTCAAACGCTCCCTCCTTTGGTCCCTCTGCGCGGTAACAGGTTTTGTGGCTGTGATGATTCGGCTGTTCCTTCAGTAATGAATATTAAATGTTGTGAGGAAATCTTTCCACCAATAATTCCAATAAGTCCAAAATGTTTTCACTTCAGGTTTACGAAAGTAACTGTAATCAGATTACTTGTTTTTCAAATGTAACGCCAGCTGAATACAGTTACTTGATTTGTGTATTCTGATGACGTAACGCCGTTACATGTTTTCCGTTACAACCCAACGCTGTGTGTCCTCATGTGCTCCTTCTCTGGATATGGCCGTTTCCATTTCAAATCTGATGTCCTCCCGCTGCAGCATGCTTCTTGATTCTGTTTTTGAACAGTAAGAAAACCAAAGCAATGCTCTTAGCTCCCAAGTCAGCGTCCTCTTGCCTCTCCTCTGACACCCTCGATGGCGTCTCTGTTGAGTTTGTTGATACCTACAAATATCTGGGCTTCTGGTTGGACAGTAATCTGAACTTTAAACACCATATTGAAGTTCTGACTAAGAAACTGAAATTCACTTCTTTTTCAGACTTAAATGTTGTTTTTCAACTTCATCCCGTAAAAGGTTGGTCTCTGGCTCATTCCTGTCCCAGCTGGACTACGGTGATACCATCTATAGATTTGCCTGTTTTGGCCAAACCTGACCCACTCTACCATGCTGCACAGTGTTATCAGATGCACCCTATAGGACTCATCATCACACTGTACAGCCTGACTGGATGGTCCTCACTTAGTGTGCGCAGGATGCAGCATTGGTTTTTATTAATGTATAAAGCCATTTTAGGAAAGCTTCCACTGTACATATGTGCCAGATCTGCTCCAGCTTGTGACTCTCACAGCCTCAGAACCAGTGCCTGGATACGGGTCCAGGTTCCTGCCGTGCGGACTGAGGCTGGAGAAAGGAGTTTATTCTGGTCCTTGGTCTTGGAACGACCTTCAGTCACGCCTCAAACTGAGGGCACTTGTCTCTATAGCATGTTTTAAATTGAAGTTGTCTGTTAGAAATTCAAATCAATATTTAATGATATAAGATAGTTTAAACATACAGTAATGTTATAACTGTTTTATTGTGAAAATACTTCCGGTTAGTTTTCGCCTGTGGTTAAAGTTTATTTTGAAAAGCTATTCCGGAAAGGATCTCCGAAATACCAACAGTAGCTTGACTTCAGGTTTTAACGGAAAAGTAACGATTGCAGATAAAATGCAATAAATGAAAAGTCATTAAAGAGAACACGAGGAGAAAAGGCGTTTAGTTACGTATTGAATGTACAAAGTGAATCCTCTGTTATGTGTGATATCGGACATTCGTGAAAGGAGGGCGGGAGATTACGCCACAAAAAGAAAAGTCTTCTTGCTGGATTTGAAAGTAGTCTTCGTTGCAGCGGACCTGCAGGTTTCTGGGAGTTGGTTCCAGATGGAGCATAATAACTGAACGCTGCTTCTCCATGTTTAGTTCTGACTCTGGGGACAGAAAGCTGACCAGTCCCTGAAGACCTGAGAGATCTGGATGCTTCATCATTTAGCAGGAGGTCACAAATGTATTTTGGGCCTAAACCATTCAAAGCTTTATAAACCAGCAGCAGTATTTTGAAATCTATTCTTTCACACACAGGAAGCCAGTGTAAAGACTTCAGAACAGGAGTGATGTGATCCACTTTCTTAGTGTCAGTGAGGAACCAGTGTAAAGACTTCAGAACAGGAGTGATCCACTTTCTTAGTGTTAGTGAGGAACCAGTGTAAAGACTTCAGAACAGGAGTGATCCACTTTCTGAGTGTCAGTGAGGAACCAGTGTAAAGACTTCAGAACAGGAGTGATCCACTTTCTTAGTGTCAGTGAGGAACCAGTGTAAAGACTTCAGAACAGGAGTGATCCACTTTCTTAGTGTCAGTGAGGAACCAGTGTAAAGACTTCAGAACAGGAGTGATCCACTTTCTTAGTGTCAGTGAGGAACCAGTGTAAAGACTTCAGAACAGGAGTGATCCACTTTCTTAGTGTCAGTGAGGAGCCAGTGTAAAGACTTCAGAACAGGAGTGATCCACTTTCTTAGTGTCAGTGAGGAGCCAGTGTAAAGACTTCAGAACAGGAGTGATCCACTTTCTTAGTGTCAGTGAGGAACCAGTGTAAAGACTTCAGAACAGGAGTGATCCACTTTCTTAGTGTCAGTGAGGACTCGAGCAGCAGCGTTCTGAATCAGCTGCAGCTTCCTAATAGATGTTTTAGTGAGACCTGTGAAGACACCATTGCAGTAGTCGAGTCTACTGAAGATAAAAGCATGGACAAGTTTTTCCAAATCCTGCTGCGACATTAGTCTTTTAATCCTAGATATGTTCTTTAGGTGATAGTAGGCTGATTTAGTAACTGTTTTAATGTGGCTGTTGAAACTCAGGTCAGAGTCCATGACTACACCTAGATTTCTGGCTTATCTGTTGTTTTGAACATTGCAGACTGAAGCTCAGCGCTAACTTTTATACGTTCTGCCTTGGCTCCAAAAACCATTACCTCAGTTTTATCTTTGTTTAATTGGAGAAAGTTCTGACACATCCAGTCATTGATTTGTTCAATGCACTTACTCAGTGTTTGAATTGGAGCATAGTCTCCTGGTGAAACTGTTACGTAAATGTGTGTGTCATCTGCATAGCTATGGTAACTTATTTTGTTATTCTTCATTATCTGAGCCAGTGGTAGCATGTAGACGTTAAAGAGAAGAGGCCCCAAGATGGAGCCTTGAGGTACCCCACGTGTCATATTTGTCAACTCAGATGTGTATTTAACAATAGAAACAAAGTTGTTTCTGTCCTTTAAGTAGGATTCAAACCAATTTAGAACTGTTTCCGAAAGTCCCACCCAGTTTTCCAGTCGGTCTAGTAATATGCTGTGGTCAACAGTGTCAAACGCAGCACTGAGATCTAATAATACTAACACTGAAGTTCTGCCACTGTCTGTGTTTAAGTGGATGTCATTAAAGACCTTTACAAGAGCAGTCTCAGTGCTGTGGTTTGGACGAAAGCCTGACTGGAACACATCGAAACAACTATTTAAATGCAAGAAGTTACTCAACTGTTGAAAAACAACTTGTTCAATGATTTTACCTAGAAATGGGAGGTTTGATATGGGCCTGTAATTGTTCATTACTGAAGCATCTAGATTATTCTTTTTTAAGAGCGGTTTAATGACTGCAGTTTTCAGGGCCTGTGGAAAAACACCTGAGTGAAGAGACTTGTTTACTATATGAAGTAGATCTGAGGCCATGCAACGAAAAACATCTTTGAAAATCCCGTTGGAATAATATCAAGGCAGCAGGAGGAGGATTTCAGAAGTTGAATAATGTCCTCTAGGCTTTTATCATTAATCTGATGGAACTGTGTCATGGTGTTTGAATTGATGTTAAGTGGACACAGAGACAACACATGTGCTGTTCCTGATGCAGAGGCACTGACTGCTTGTCTGATGTTCTGAATGTTGTCAGTGAAGGAGGCAAAATCATTGCACGCCCTGGTGGATAGAAGTTCAGAGGCTACTGACACTGGGGGGTTAGTTAGTCTGTCGACGGTAGCAAACAAGGCACGTGCATTGTTTTTGTTTTTGGTAATGATGTCAGAGAAGAAAGATTGTCGTGCGTTTTTCAATTCCAAATTATAAAGGCCAAGTCTCTCTTTATAGATTTCAAAGTGAACCTGGAGATTTGTTTTTCGCCACCTACGTTCAGCTTTTCCACACTCTCTTTTTTCTGCTCTCACGGTCATGGCCTTTCTCCATGGAGATATTTTCTTCCCAGTCACTTCCTTTACCTTAGTTGGAGCAATGGCATCTATAACATTTTTAATTTTTGAATTAAAATGATCTACTAGCTCATTTACTGAGATGTTAGCAGGGGCAAGTGTGGAAGAAAGATTCTGAGTAAACATTTCCCTAGTGTTTTCAGTTAATTATCGCTTTGTGGTTTCCTCTTTTTGAACATTTTTGTGAACAGAAATAGAGCTCTCAAAGAAAACACAGGAATGATCAGAGAGCGCAACATCAGTCACCACAACCTTAGAGATATTCAGACCCTTTGAGATAATTAAGTCCAGAGTGTGCCCCTTATTGTGCGTGGGCTCCGTCACATGCTGAGTCAGTCCATGGCTATCAAGAACACAAAACAGTTCTTTTGCCCCTCTGTCCTGAGGGTTGTCAACATGGATGTTAAAATCACCAACAATGACTAGACGGTCAAAGTCAATACACACTATAGACAGCAGTTCAGTAAAGTCATCATAAAAGCTTGCACAGTATTTGGGTGGTCTATAGATATTTAGGAACAGAGCTCGAGAGGAGCATTTCAGCTGAAGGGCCACATATTCAAAAGAAGCAAAGTTCCCATAAGATGTCTTCCTGCATTGAAGGGAATCATTGAACAGAATAGCAACTCCACCCCCTTTCTTATGCATTCTTTCCTGACTCATGAAACTAAAGTTGGGAGGGGTTGATTCGATAAGAACAGCTGCACTGTTATTTTGTTCAATCCAAGTTTCTGTTAAAAACATAAAATCAAGATTGTGCTCAGTGATAAAATCATTGATTAAAAATGTTTTTCCTGCCAAAGACCTGACATTTAATAAAGCTAGTTTAAGTTTGTTAAACACACTATCAGTCAGGTGTTTTTTGTAACAAGCTGTGGCTGACATGGAATCACTGCTAAATTAGATAAACTCACACAAACGTTTGAGCGCTTCCTGTGTCTAAGATGATTCACCGCTCTTAATCTATTACCTATCAACACAGATATCGGCAAAGCTATAGGCAGGCAGGGCCCTGGCATGTCCTGGAAAGAGTTGAGAGTGCCATACGCCCTTGAGCCTGGACCCAGCACACATCAGTTTGCAGCGTTTTGTACACACACATCCTTATCAGGCTTCGGAGACTGCAGATGCTTTCTTGAAGGGAGGGGAGGTGGTTGACGTAGGCACGGTGATGGAGACGGAGGAGATGGTGCGGGGGTAGAAGACATGCTGCCAGGGGGGGGAGGTGGTTGACGTAGGCTCCGTGATGAAGACGGGGGAGATGGTGCGCGTCTCCGCGGTGATTTTGGTGGGCGTCGTTGAGGAGCGGGGGTAAAGGACATGCTACCAGCCCTGCGTATCGCCTTAGTTTGGTTATTGAACTCCTGGAAGGAATCGGTGCCAACCCTCTGTATCGCCTTCATGTGTTCAGGGGGGGGGGGGGGTGACGGGCAGCGGAGAGTCCTCCATGTGTGTCATAGGTCTCCTATAATCAGAACATTCCTCAGGCGGGTGCAGTGATAATTCTTCAGGGTTTTCTGCGTGATGTGTTGTGTCTTTCTCCTGTTTTGATTCCTCTTGCCGCTTGTCCTTGGCAGAGGGAACAGATTGATGACGCAGGCAGATGAAAATGTTAGAGATAAACAATTTCACTCCTGACTTGTTCAGGTAAACTCCATTTGCCTTGAAAAGATGTCTGCGATCCCAGAAAAAGTTAAATTGTCAATAAAATGGACAGAATGGTCAGTACAGGCATTGGAAAGCCAGGTGTTCAGTGCAAACAATCTGCTGAATCTCTCCACTCCTCTTCTGACTGGCGGTAGAGGGCCACTGATGAACACCTCTGCATTTAGAGAGCTGACAGTTTGCAACAAACATTTAAAGTCTTCTTTCAGCACTTCTGACTCTTGTTTCACAACATCATTTGTTCCAATGTGTAGTGGCGGAGAAAAAAAGCGAATGCATTGTTTCATCAGAAGGGAAGCAATGTGGCCAGAACACAGAGAACACCACAAACCTGATGCTCTCTGCAAAGCTGCTCCATCATTCAGCCTGATGCTCTCTGCAAAGCTGCTCCATCATTCAGCCTGATGCTCTCTGCAAAGCTGCTCCATCATTCAACCTGATGCTCTCTGCAAAGCTGCTCCATCATTCAACCTGATGCTCTCTGCAAAGCTGCTCCATCATTCAACCTGATGCTCTCTGCAAAGCTGCTCCATCATTCAACCTGATGCTCTCTGCAAAGCTGCTCCATCATTCAGCCTGATGCTCTCTGCAAAGCTGCTCCATCATTCAGCCTGATGCTCTCTGCAAAGCTGCTCCATCATTCAGCCAGATGCTCTCTGCAAAGCTGCTCCATCATTCAGCCTGATGCTCTCTGCAAAGCTGCTCCATCATTCAGCCTGATGCTCTCTGCAAAGCTGCTCCATCATTCAGCCTGATGCTCTCTGCAAAGCTGCTCCATCATTCAGCCTGATGCTCTCTGCAAAGCTGCTCCATCATTCAACCTGATGCTCTCTGCAAAGCTGCTCCATCATTCAACCTGATGCTCTCTGCAAAGCTGCTCCATCATTCAACCTGATGCTCTCTGACTAAAATGCTCAGACTTTTAGTCGACTAAAACTCGACTCAATAAAAACAGGATGAAGGAGATTAAACATGACTAAAACTAAAAAGGACATTTAACACAGGACTAAGAATAAAACTAAATTAAAAAATAGCTGACGAAAGTGTGTAGGTGCGTGTTGCACTGTGTGTGTGTGTGTGTGTGTGTGTGTGTGTGTGTGTGTGTGAATGAATCAAAGTAAGTATAGAAGTGGTCATGAACACATCAGTCCATCAGACAGAGGG